>OY855904.1:18933495-19210995 GCA_963693305.1 Meandrina meandrites
CTTTGTCGTTGAGTTATACTGCTGTTGTTGTGTCATTAAAGAATTTAGAGATGGAAAATTTAAGCAGTAGAGTTAGCTAGCTTTAGCTGTGTGTATCAATAAAGCGTTGACGCTGTATTATACAGAAAGCCAAGCCTACGAGCAAAAGACCAGTGGAACATCTTATCCTCGAAACAAGAAGAAAAGATGAACTTAGAGAACAAGCCATAGCTGAAACCAAGTACCAAAAACAATGCGACTTAAAGGTAAGGTTAACACCAGAAATTTACCATGCTCTAATTATCTGCTATGAAATTTTCTCCGGGCAAATATTGAACACAGACCAATTGTGATGTATTCTATGTCTTCTATGTCGAAGTTGCCTCTGAAGACATGTAAAACATCACCTTTTAAACATCATTTCAGGTGTGTACAGTATGTGGCCCTTGGTCCGCGAGTAAAAGTTATAATCTTAAATATCTTACCTGAATTAAAGCCTGATGGGCTGAAATTTTCCCTGAAGATAGATTTAATGTCTCTCGCTATAATTGCAAAGTGACAACTCCTTAACTCAAACATTTTCGTGTAATTCAAAAAACAGTGTCCGTGCTCGCGGGTCCTTGGTCCGCAAATGTGGTCCTTCATCCGCGAATCATGTAAACAGCCTGAAAATTACTGTAAATCTCGACAATTTCCAAAAAAGAAACATCATTTGATCTATTCTTTATTATTCTTGGCATTTTTAAGCTTCAGTCTCTTTGTTGGAAGTCGTTGTGAGGTGCGTGTATGAAATAAAACCGGAGTATAAAATAAAACCAGAATTTCTTCAGATTTCTTTCAGACGACAGTCTCCCACACAAACACGCGTTTTTATTTCTTTTCTTTTACCTTTAAATATGAGTTTTGAAACACTGGATGCGAGAATAGATGCCGCAGCAACAATGTGCACACCCGGTGCTTATTATCTTACTAAATTATTATTGTTTAAAAACAAATATTTTATCCAAAGTCCTAGGTCGCGGACCAAGGACCCATATGCGAAAATTGTTGATAATTGTCAATAGTCGCTAAATCAAAAATAAATCTCTCCGCAGCAGCTGAAATCAGGTCATCTATTTACTTGTTCTCCAAAAAAACACGTTTTCCCGTTGCGACCATCTAATTCACGGAGCAGCAAAAAGTTGAAATTTCAAGAAAGGCAATTTGACCTGTCTGTTGACAAGCATGAATTCCTCACCGTAAACCGATAGTAAAAAGCTGAAAATTGCCATATTGAAGAAGAATAATCAATAAATCATTGGAAACATTCATTTCTTGTCGAATTTTAATTATCACGGAAATATTAAATCATATTCGAAAAAGTCGCGGACCAAGGACCTCGCGGACCAAGGGCCACATACTGTAGTGCACTGTGATTAATTTTTCTTCTTTCTTGTAGTCGGAATGGGAGAAAGCAACCGATAAAAGAATAAAAAGCAATACAATTACTAGAAGAGTTGAGAAGTTAATGCAAAGAGGAACATTTAGCCTGGAGGACAGAAGAGAAAGGTTGGAAGTTATATATCATATAACCCAGCAGCAATTTAGTCCAGTGATACGTAAAACTAACCACTACTACAGGAATGAAGCAGAGCCCAGTAATGTGCCCTTGTAGAAGAAAGGCTTAATGGTGAAAATGGCAACTGCTTTATGTTGAAATGGTGGTTAATTCCTTGACAGTTACTTGCAGAAGATACATGTATTCAACTTATCCCCCCCCCCCCCCCCCCCCGTGCTAACCCCCGGGCAATTACATTTTTTTTAAACAAATGGTAAATTCCCTGGGGTGGGGACACATGAGCCTGCCCAATGCCCTGGGGTGGGGACGGAGGAAAAGAGTAAATGCCCCGCCCCCTGGATCGTTCGTCTATCAACACGGCAGTTTATAAATGCAAGGGCGAGATTTCAAGTGTGATTCTGTTTCTTTTTATTTTGTTTTGAACAGTTGAAGTTTTTTTAATCCTGAATATTTGGTAATAATGCTAAAGACAATCCATCTAAACATGTTTAATATTTAATAAACAATTGTGATTGTTTGTAGAAATCAAATAACTTTAAAACTCTATTTCAATCCTTTATTAAACAGTTCGTTTAATCAACAAGTAAAGAAACAAATCTAGATATTTAAGTTTAAAAGTGGCAACAAGAGGGAACAAAGCAAGGGACTTGTCCTGGATCCTTCCATCCACAAAAATGTGCATTTCAGTTCGAGTTTCATTTTCATTGAATGCGTAATGAAATAGTCATATTATATATCATTAAAATCACCACATTGGTTGTTTTCGCTGAAGTCGTTGCCTTTATTTAATAGGCTAACATGAATGAAGAATATCTCGAATAAAGTAAACATACCTTTAAAAACGTCGGCCAGCTTGTCTAAGCCATGACAAACTAACCGATCTTCTACAAACTGTATGTCTTTACCGATGAAATCCCTCATTATGGCACTTTCGCAAATACCCCTCCCCCGGGACTGACAACATCGGCGGGGGGGGGGGGGGGGGGAGTGGGGATGGGCACTGCTGGAATTGACTGATGCATTACCTTTGCTCCTAAAATTGCTAAGGCCAGTATTTCCAATCTCTTGTAAGTACACGTAGGCCAGTTTCAAGCACTGTGCTATAGTATGTATACTGCTGTATTGAATTAATGCAATTTTGGCATGGTAACTGTAGCATGTTGAAATCAAGCCACTGAGCTCTGTCCTGTCTCCAGATTTGGATTTTCCACTCATGTATTACTGCCTGTCAAAATATTATGTTTGAAACATTTCGGAGGAACACATAACTGGTAGTTAAAACAGGCCTAATATTTATGTACTAGGATACATGTAGGTCATAGAAAATTGATTTGTTTCATCAGATTAGGTGAATACTGCCAGAAACAAAAAGACACTAATTTTCAGAAAGACATTAATGTCTACTTTAGCCTCTGACACCAAGAAAAGTTATTGAAAACAGTTACAGTGTATGGTGTAACTTTTAACAAATTATATCTTGTTCCAACTCAGACTAAAAGAGATGCTTTTGGCTGAGGAACAACAGTATATTGAAGAAATGGAAGCCAAAGAGGAAACAACTCTTGAAAGGCAGGCCAAAATGAGAGAAAGAGCCAAGTTCTTAAAGGAGAAAAGGGAACAAGAACGGTTAAAACTTGTGGAGGAAAAGCTTGATCAGAGATGGAGGTATGTAGAAGCCACATTAAGATAATTGGCACATTTTAGTAGGTGTGACACACAGTTTAGATTGTTTGGTCTAATAACAATTGTTTCAACTGTTTATTGAAGGGTTTTAGTGACAGTACATGTACATGTACATGTGAAGCAAACAGGTCTCCTTTTTTAGACAACATAAACCAATTAACCTTTTATTTCCAAGTTTGAAAAATCTATTTATTTGGTGGTTGCACAAGTGCTTGCTTTAAATAACAAGTGATATCAGACCTCTGCTAGCTAGCTAGGGAGCAACCAATAATGGTCCATTAATTATTATAAAAAGGTTTAAGATTTAATTTCACAGTGTATCAAGTTGACTTTGTGAATTTCCTTGAATTTTAGAGACAACTGTGAGGAGCTCCGCTCAACCCTTAGTCAGCGGCATCAAGATGAGGTTTTCATGGAGCGTCATGAACAACTTCAAATGAAAGAGGAGCAGAAAAAGAGAGACTCAGAAATGGATAGTTTTTATGCTGATTTATGGGCTCAAGACATCAAAATTAAAAGTATGAAGGAAGAACAAACTGCAAGGGAGCAGATTGAAAGGAACAGAGAGACTTTAAAGGTTTGTTGTTATTTCATACAATCTAGTTGGCAATTTTCCCCTGAAAGACGTAGTCTGCCTACAGTGTGTAATCTGTTTAGATATACATGCACATCATGTACATAACTGTGCAGCGTAGTCATGTACATGCATTGTACATGCTGCAAATTTAAATGATCTAAAATTATTTTAACATAAAGCTCAAACTTTTCCAGCCTACATGTAAATGGCTCATCAGTGTTCACTTGACACTTCATTTTCTATGATTTAAAGGGGCTTTGTCACGGATTTTAACAGATTTTTGAACAGCCAAAATTTATATTAGTGTCGAAGGAAACCAAAAAATAATAGTCCATTTTTATTGACAATTGCTATAATAGAGCGCCTGAACTGTTAACAAGCCTCAGTCTTTAGCTGCAGATGGCTATGATGAAAATGGATTATGACTTGAAAAGTTTAGCTAAACTTTTCAAGTTGTTTCCGCACGTCTACAAAAAAATCAATATTTTATAGCCGTAGTTAGATTTCTATCCACATATTAAGGTTACAGTATATCTTCCTTTAGATGTTCAAAGGTAATAATTTTCATGGGTTAAGTTGCCTACCACTAATTTCAGAACAGTTTAGACCAAAAATCTGCAAAATCCCCGTGACAGAGCTCCTTTAAGCATCCAGGAGTATTGTCTATTCTCTTCCCTCTAGATGGGCACTTTCATAGATAACTGTGTCCTATACATGTACAGTAATGAACACTTTGGATTATTTTGGATTTTTCAGGTTCTGCAAGTACAGATTGCATCCTGTGAAAAGCAGCGAGAGGATGAAAAGAAATTGAAAGAGATGGAAGCAGAGTGGCTGAAAGAAGAAGCAAGACTAAGAGAGGAGGAGGAAAAATGGTTACAGGAAGAAAAACTTCGCAAACAGAAGGCAGCAAGAAGATCAAGAGATGTATCCATCAGGCTTAAAAAGGAGAAAGAGGTTTGTTGCAAATTTTACCGATACTCTTGTATGTGTATCTGTATGGTGTGTTACAGGGCATAGTTAAAGCCGTTCCTTGTACATGTAATACTTAGTACATGGCAACTGGAACTTGTTCACTTGACTGCAACCCAATTACTGCAGCTGAAATAATTTGTTGACATGCAAATACTTGGGGCTTTTTGCCTCAAGACATGTTTTTTTCCCAACCAATACCTGGGAGGCCATGGGTTCGATTCCCATCGGGGACTCAGAATTTTTCTTTGTCCCATGCTCGTGTCATTGTTGAAAAAAGATCATCTTCACATGTTTTCTTGTATGTAGCCTGGAACCATTGGAAAAACAAACATGCAAACAATTAGCTTTTAATAACAAAATGTTACAAACATTGAATAGCAATGGTAATTTGTTGGGTTTAAACCCATGCAATTCACGTGTCAATAATTTATTATTTTTAATTAATGTGAAAATATTTGGACAAGTACTGCTTTCAATAAAATATTTCAGATGTATAGTTGATTTTCCTTTGTGTTCATTTTTCACTTTTCATCCTCAGGCTAAAGAGAAACAAGAAGAATTAGCCATGGATATGAAAATATTAGAAAAACTTTTGGATGACACCAGGAATGAAGTGAAGGAAGAAACACAGAGAAAGGTGTGTGCTTGTTTAAAGTGGTTTAATATTTCGGTCTACAGTCCTGGGTGAGGGTGGACAGAGGACTTGAACCTCCCACTTCAGATATCTTCTATATATTCCCATACATGTAGGTTTTACTCCTGCGTCTTGCCCTTTCAGCAGTGCTTCCCTCCCCTTTGTCCCATTTCTATTGTGAAATATATCAAAATGGTGCAAAAATTTTTCTAAATTTTTCCTGGTTCTCGCCACCTTGGGAATCCTGCTACCTGCCAGGGCTCCCGCCCTCCTTTCCCCAACCACAAGAGAGTTCTCAAGTCAAACACCCAAAACTTTGTTCTACCACTCACCCCCCCCCCCCCGGGGGGGGGGTACTCCTTTAATTTTACTACGGGGGTGAGCCACTGACTCCCTGAGACTCTTGACCTGTTCCAGAGTAAAAATGATGAATTTGCGACCCTGTTCCAGAGAAAAATTGCAAAAAAGGTACCCTGTTCCAGACTTGAAGCAAAGCAACTAATGCGTACATGATCCAGAGTGAAATTGGCATCCAGAGTGAAATCGGAGCGACTTTTCATAGTTAAATGAATATTTATTTAACTCAACTGTTTAATGAATAACTGGTTAATGTATAGGTTACAGAAATGCGAGACACGATCGATAACGTACGTGACGTGACCAATCACGCAACGAAAATGGCCTTTTTTTTGGAATACCACGGGAAACAGCAGATACCAAAGCAAGCGACTGAGGGGAGCGGAGTAAGCTATACTAGACCGTGGTTAATCAGGATTCTAGGGGAAATTCGACACTATTCCAGAGTCAAACCTGAAATAAAATATACCCTGTTCCAGAGAGAAAGTGCGATTTTTATACCCTGTTCCAGAGTCAGAGAAGCAAAAAACATACCCTGTTGAGCGGCACATACCCGTATAGCCCATATATGGGAGTACCCCCCCCCCCCCCCCGGGCATTCACCTTGTTCATCACCAAATACTCCTAACTAATATTGAAGGAAATAGGAATATCATAGTTCATATTATTTACAAAGTGCTTTTGTTTATATCAATCAACAGCGTGAAATGCGTGAAGAAAACTTGCGTTTTATGCAATACTGCGCCATGAACCGCAAGGAGCATGAAGAAAGGGAGAAGGAACTGGAACAACTGGTGAATGAAGAAGTTGAGAAGAAATGGGCTCAAACCATGCAACAGTACAAACTAGAAAGAGACGCCCGCAAGAAACTCCTGGCAAATGTCATGAAAACAAGAGAACAGCAAATTGAAGAGAGAGGTAAGTTGGATTTTAAAGATCATAGATTATACACTATATGTATATATACATAGATCAATGGTTAGACACTGTATACATAGCAGGCTGGTTGGCAACTCATTGTAATAGGACATATTTAAATCCTGAATGCTTTTTTCCCCTTAGCGCGACTGGCGGAAGAAGAACAAGAATCTGAACGAGCGGAAAGGGAAGCACTGCTGTCAGCTATCGAAGAACACAAGCGATTGGAGGCAGAGAATCAGGAAAGAATCAAGAACAGAAATGTGTCGTATCAACGAGACCTTGACATGCAAATTGATTATCAACGAAGAGTCAAGGCCAAGGATATGGAAGAAGAAGAAAGGGAATTTAGAATGGGACAGGTCAGTTATATTCAAGATAGAAGAAAATTCTACATATTTTAATGGGAAGAAGACGTTAGGCTAATGTTGTTGAACAAGATACTTCACGGTGCCCTTTCCACTCGGGGAGAACAAACCTGCATCTCTTCCAGGGGTAGTAGCAGTATTACTAGTCGTTTAGAGTTTTTTTACGTAACCTGTGGAATAGTAACTAAACTTTTTTCACATAGTCTTACAAACTAATTCCATTGTTTTCTTTTGTTTAGTTTTGACTTTTACGCACTAATTGTTCGATGTTGTTTCACGGGTTAAATAAAATCACTCTAGCTCCAAAACAAACAGAAATAGATTGAAACTAAAAGGAGAGGGACTGGAAAGGCTTGGGATACTTGCACAATAATACTCAACAGGAACTCACTGTTAGTCTTCAAGTGAGGCTTATGATGGTATTTGTTTTAACATGCAGTTAGAGTTCACAAACGTTTTCGTTCCTTGCAACAACAACAACAACAACAACAACAACAATACATGTACTTCATTTAACCACGCGACACCTTGGAGCGCAAGCGCTTGTCAAAACATGTACGTGAACACAAAATAGCATAGTTTTGAGCATACCCAGGGATCAAAGGAAGTTATAGATAACGCTAACCATTTCTATTATTTTGTCTGACAGGAAGCGGAAGCTGAATATCAGCGGAAGTTAAAGGAAGCCCTTGAGCGACCAACCATCGATAAAGTACACCCCATGAGGATTATGGGAACGGCACTCAGAAGCAAATCTAACTGAGAGCAGAGAGAATTTATTATCCACTCGCTTTTTTCGAATTCTGTATTTTTTAAAAATTAGCAAAATATTATGTATCTTGTTAACGATTTCTAATGCAGAGATGAAGTGAATTGTACTTGACTAAAGAATAAAACTTGCTATTCTCAATACCAACTAGATTTCTTAAATGATAAAAAAGTTGTGTAAACTGAAGTTAACTTCTCTGATGTACAGTTAGAAAATGATATGAAACAATGATGTATGTACGACTACACCAATATTATTGTAAGCCAGTAATGTACTATGTTAGCACAGGCTCTGGTATTTGTGTGCAGCACACATGCACAGCGCATCATTCATAGTGTAAATAAAAAGGTTATTTATGATGTACTAGTGGTTTTACGTCAGTTATCCCTTTTCCTCTTGTGTCATGTTAGTGTTTATAATCCATCAAATATTTTTCGCGCGCGCGATTGGTCTAAACACGTCACGTGATGCAGCCAAAACTGGGGAATATCAGATGATATTCCCCAAGTGATATTCCCCAGTTTTAGAACTTTGCGATTAACGTTCGCGCGTTTAGTTTTTATCCCGAGCAAATTATTAAAATGAATAAAACTAAACACTTTGAACAGACTAATAATATTTTGAGCGCTTACAGAATTTCTTGGGCGTTTAAAAGCTTTGAGAAAAGGTCTCCCAAAATGCGGCCTTTTAAAAAAATATTTGAAGGATAATAAACACAATAGCATCCATTTGGCTTCAAAAATATGCACAGATATTTGTCCTTGGACATTATCTGTTCCTCGAAGCTCACAGTTTTCCTCGAGCTTCGCTCTCGGAAAACTGTTCGCTTCTCGGAACAGATAATGTCCAAGGACAAATATCCGTGCATATTTTCGCGCCAAATGGAGGCTATTGTTTATATAATCGCAAAAAAGGCTGACATATAGTAGACTTCCAACTCACTTTACTATAAAACAACACACTTGTTGATACACTTCGAGTACGAAGGCCACCGCCCTAGTACGTATTCATGGTTGGAAGGCAAAAACTCTAAATAGAAACCGAGGAAAACTGAGAGCAAGTGTGAGCAACGGTCTCCTAGTGAAATCCGTGTTGTCAAGACAAGATTTGTGTTAAAAACAGTGGACTATGCCGGTGTTGTAGACTGTGAAGGAGGCGAGAGAATCATTGAAAGCGGACATTTTGGGATAAAATAGAAGCAAAATGGCTGCTGTCGTTTGGGCCAAATAGGGCCGGGTTGTTCAAGGCACTACTGAAGCTAATCCAGAAATAGCGTGAATTTGGTTTCGGTGTAGTGGTCAGGTGATATCCCATCCTCAACATGTAGCTCATCTCTCAGAAGGCGGCTAGCTGTGGTAGTGATAACCCTTTACGGTCAAAAGAACAAACGAGCCATAAAATCAAAGTAGAACTACTTGGTTCTGAGTATTCAAGCTTATGCACGCGGCTCTAACGTGGAAACGTACTCGGCAGCTGTGAGCTGTGTGCAGCTTAGTCCAGTCACTGAACTCTCCCATCCGCTCCCTATGTAGGGCGCCAAAGAGAGAGTTCATGCGCAGCTTAATTTTGACCGTGGTTAATTTTGGGCAACCTACAGTCAGGTGATGGCGATTGGCACTGGATAGAGTGATTTTACTTCAACCATGAAACAAAATCTAACTGTTAGTGCTAAATAGTCACAACTAAGGGACCGATCGTTAATTACGTCCCAGGGGGGCGGGGGGGGGGGGGGGGGGGGGGGCGGTGGTTTTCAAAAAAGTGTAGTGTTTCAAAACTGAACCCCCCCCAAAAAATTTGGAGGTAAAAATTATACCCCCCTTCCCAATACTTGTTTGAAAAACGTACCCCCCCTCCCCTCTTTGTCCTTCCTTAGCAGATTTTTTATCTTTTTTATTTAATATCTCATTTATCTTTTCTCTCGTTTATTGTTTGAATCCCTAAAATGAGCGTGGGCCGAAAATAACAAGTACAAAGACACCTTTTTGTATTTTTGTAGCAAAAAGTTAATGATTTGACTCGCAGTATAAAACAGAGGTCTGATTTAAATAGCATGTATTATAAACTTTGAAAAGGTCAGTTAAGCTAAATATTATCGTACCGTACCCTCTTTGAAGACACTCGCTGTACATGTCAGATTGAATTTCTGATATCAAAAATAGCTCACCTGCTTTAGCAAATTCTTCGAAGCTCCCAGCCGCTACGGCCTTTCTCGTCTCCCGTTTTACATCCCAGGCTTTGTAGATTGGCATTTTCGATCTTTTTTTTTTTCAAATATAACGATTGAAAGACCGCGAAAAGATCGAAGGTAGGCTCCAGGACCATGTCAAACAACCCTTCCCTCGGACCTGAAATCGCGTCAAATTCTTTCCTTTTCCCCAACCACGGGATCGGGGATAGACGAATACGTACTTGACGTCAAATTCCCTAGACTGCTGTTGCTGTGTCATAAAATTTGACCCCCCTCATGTTTCTTACCAGAGAAAAATTTACCCCCCAAAAAGGGGCTTGTTTTAAAATTGTACCCCCCCTCCAAAACCACCGCCCCTCCTTGGGACGTAATAAACGATCGGTCCCTAAACAAAAGAAAACAATGGAAATAGTGTCTAATAGTATCTAATAATGTGGTAACTATTTCACGGTTCAAGTAAAATAACTCTAACAATTTGTTCGTGCATGTTCAAGCTAAGGCTGTTCTGTACACGGAAAATCCTATTGTTTACTTTTGTCTAGTAACCCTGCTAACTGTTTAATACTGTTTCGCGGGTTAGAATAAATAAAATCACAAAAATATACAACATTCTCCTTGTCACTATTCTTGGAAAAGTTTGTTACTAGGATCACATTGTTATGTTAATAACTCCTGGTCTTCAGCTGAATTTCTTTCCGTTATGAGACCGACTAGAAAACATAACCGGATACATGTGCTTCTAGTTGTTCTTGACCTCATCCTCTCAGAAAAATAAGTCAATTCCCTACAGGAAACATACATCAAAGCAGTTAGAACCCGAATTCACTTTGAAATCGTTAATTTCTGTAGCTTGCAACGTATTTTTCCCAAACCACCAGCAGGTATAAATCGATGTAAAACTTTCCCAATGTTACCCCAACTTTCACAGACTATAATTTTGTCAAAGTGGTTACATGCAGTGTATGGAAGGTGAAATTGCGGTTTACCTTGTTGTAACAATTGATGAGAGTTTTGCTGAAAACTGTTACGATCATCAGGCCTAAGACTGAAAACGTTGTCAGTTACGACTTCCTTTTGGGCACGGGACGTTTTGACATTGCTTAACGAGGGTTGCACACAACAGTCCTGTGACTGACAAACCTGTTGCCCTCGGAGTCCCGATCGAATTGGAATTAACAAGTGTTTTTGTGGAGGGAGGAAAACCGGAGAACCCGAAAAAACAATCGGAGCAAGGACGAGAACCAACAACTCGATCCACGTATGACGCCTGATCCAGGATTCGAGCCCGGGCCACATTGGTAGGAAGGGAACGCTAACCACTGCGCCATCCCGCAAGTTTGCGGACTACCCATGGTAAATATAACTTTGTTTGACACGATGAACAGGTGCGTTGAAAGACGTTTAGGAAACAGGACCGGCTACATTTTCTTTCAAAGCATACATTCAGTTAAATTAAGATTTGCTCGCTGTACATTTTCTGTGCTAAGTGCAGGTGGCAGTCAAACTGCCTGCATGATTAAGTATTAAATCTTCCGATCAGCAAACATTGTACAAATCGTCCTTTTTGTTGCGTAACGCCAAATGTGAAAATTTGCACACCCCCAGTTTAGTGGTCAACGACGTTTCCGTTAGGGAGGAAATAGAGATTATTTCCAAGAAGTTATAAATTCTATACCACCAAATTCGATCAACAGTCGAATATATTCTGATTGGACTGCCTTGGCTCCATAACTTTCACGCCGATTTAAAGGTGAGTTTAAGTGAAAGTGCCCGTTGCATTGGGAAATCGGAGATCATTAGATGTCGTAAAATCAAGAAAATAAGTCATGGGTTTGTTTTTTTCTTCAAATAGAAAAGGAAACGTTTATAGTGGACTTTTACACATAAAAGGGGTATTTTTTTTAAGGGGGGTGTAAGTATTTTTGCTTAGTTGATTCCTACACCTTCGCTAAAGGTGCACAGCCAATTTTCACACATTCTTAAAACCGGTCTACTTTTCAACGATGTTTAAGAGAAGCAGATCGGAAAAATTAATTCGTGAGAAGTCCATTGCCGGTTCTTGTTGTATACAACCCAGCGCTTAGCTAGCTTGGTGATCCTTTTCTTCATCACATGAACCAATTACAAAACCTTTACTGAAAAAAAATGACGATATTACAGTGGAATCCATTTCAAGTTCTCGAACCTCCAAGGAAATGAAAATTGGTTCGAGAAATCAGGGAGTTGAGAAAAATTGCACTGTTCGATAAAGGGGAGGGAATGGGGTTGGAGAACTCGGGATCTTGTGCACTGTTATCATGAATTGAGTTTAAAATCAATTACCATCTCGAAAGTAACTTTTGAATTTTCCTTTTTTAGGTTTACAGGCCCAGCAGCTTGCTTACGGTAGAACTGAGATAATAACTAAGCTCAAGGTATGTGATTCCTTTTTTTTTATTTTTGGGTAAGTGATTAAGGTTAGGCAAAAAAACTCCGAAACATTGTATTAGTAGGCATAACACATGCGGTAGAATGCCTTAGAGTTTTTTATTAACTTCATTTTCCGCGGCGAATGAACACACAAATGGCAATCAACACTGAAAATAAAGGAAGAGCCAGTTAAATGCTTAAATCATACTATGGTTTGCCAACTGATGATACTAAGGTTTTATAAATCATAGCCGTTGCACTCTAGTCGATCATCGTCGGGTTGTTCTTTACTCTTAATATGCCGCACTCGTCCGAAATTTTAATTGACCATCCTTTGTTTTGCCATGTCCTTGTCAAGTATCCTAGGAGAAAATTATAAATGGCACAAGAAGGAAATTAAACCACATGTACTGTCACAGCAAAATTGTCAATGGTTGCTTAAAAGGCGAACAATAATTACTGCAAAATACCAAGTCTACTCTCCTTCCTGTGAGAATTCGTCAACTAGGACATTGCCAATTTATTCAATCTGCAAAGCGAAGTTGCGACTTCAGTTGTCGTATGTTCAGCCTTTATACCTCTATTTCTTTAGAGTAAGAAAGTAAAAGGCTTAGTTTTAGTTGAAGTTGACCTGCTATGCAAGTTTAACAAAAAATATCCAGATTAAAAAGTTTTAAATCGTCAGAAAAGTAAACCGCGCACTCCGCTGTTTGCCAAGAGAGCACTCGAAGAAGCAGAAGAAGGCTAATATTTCGATACACAGACTAGAAAAATGCACCGCACTTGATGTGTGGGTTGAATTATCAACTGCAATTTTCCCTTGCCATCAAAATACAACCTTGAATGTAATCGCATCACTTTCTGGGTGGGCAACGCTAAATGTTTATCCTGAGTCGGTTTAAACTTACGTAAAGGGGTTGATAAACTGGGCAGGGGGTTTGTTTCCAGACTAGAGAGTAATTAAATGAACGGTGAAGATGTACTTCTTAAACTGATATTTCGGGTGGCCCTCCATTTGAGAAGATTTTGACTTGTTTTTCTTGCTCTTTACTGACTGGCAATATTTGCACACGTAAAACGTCATGCTTAACATGCGGGCGGTATCACTATGTTGTCTAACTCTTTTGCGTCACAATTGACAAACGACATGAAAAAGCAGTATTTGCGCTGAAAAAATTGAAAAAAATTATTTAAAACATGTATAACTTTACGGAGTTTCATTTTCTAGTGAAATGCAGATAGAATCGTTTAACGCTGATTTTGTTTTTCAAATGAAATACATCATATTATGCGTACAACTCCAATTGTAACCTTCCTAGTTAAAATGGCAAGAACAATATTTCCATTTCCGTTATTTAACAGACGCATGCATGTATTAACCATTTTTTTTACATCGGATGTATTAAATTTATTGACCAAGCGACAGATTTTCTTTCATCAAGTTTGGCTTGATGAGAATTGACACGTTTTCAACCTTTTTACCGGCAATCAAATGTTGTCGATTTTCTGCAAATAATCGTGTCGATAATTACCAAGAAATGGAACAAAGAAACTGCCCAAATTTTCTCATGTTGAAAACTTTTACTGTGGGATGATTGAATGTCAGATATCGTGGAGAATATTTACTTTATTTTAAGCTTAACTTTCGTCCTTGAATATTTCATTTGTACAGTTTTATAACGAATACCTGACGTGAATGAAAAGTAAACCCGTGAAGCTAGCTTTTAATGCCCCCATTTTTCGTTTTTTACCCTTTTAGCGAAAAACCAGATGATAATGCCTTATTTCGTTGTTGTTTCAGAAACCGCGATTGCTTTAATTCCATATCTTAAGCTTGCACTCATTGCATTAGCGTAGACTTACCGTTTTATGGTACGTTTTGATATTGGTCCTGATACTCGTTTCAAATAAATGGCTTCCTTTTGACACATTCAAAGGGTTTAGATGAATAACATTTCACCGCGTTAGTTTTAATGGATTTAAAAAAGTTGCTCTTTGTTTCGAGTGTTTCAAAACAAATCATTTATGAACGAGAAATAATTCCCTTTGATAACAAAAGATTGCTAAATTGCTCCGCAAACGACGTAATTCTCAGGTTATAAGATTTGCGATACTTGTCGGGGAGATGGTCGGAGATTTCGAAAATGGCTTTTCCTATTAATTCCAGGTTCTAAATCACTCCTGAAATTGCCTTAAAACAATCAAAAATAATTCTTCGAGAATTAATAATAATTTCCTAGCTCAAATACCATTCGTTAATTAGGGATCTGTTTAATAAATCTTTTCATGTAACTATCTAGAAAAGTAGGTTGGTTTCGTCATACACCTCTTGTGTTGTATTTCAGTGAAAATTTGAGTAATCAGATCTTCCCATGCTAATAAGCACTGTTGTGTTATGCTCAAAATAGCTAGTTTTTCAAAATTATAAGTGATCGTAAAATAATTAAATTAACAGCGTTCGAAATATTCGAAGCAGTGAAAGCTGGTTGAAGGTGCTACAAATTTTAGAGGGTACGATCTAATCCCTTTCAAATTCCACGAAGCTAGCCTGTGATTGAAACTGATTTTGTGAAATGCATCAAGTCATGATAACTTAAGTTCTTTCGTAAAACTACTCTTAATCTAAACCGTTGAGTAACTTGGAAGCAAGAGCTAAAGACCCTCAAGACTTGGCGTCCCGATAAAACGGCGTGTTTTACGAGCAAGCGCGTGCGTAGGCTTACAAAAGGTTTTTTATGATATTGTTGAAAACGATTCGTTTCCCTGATAATGACGCTAATTATATACTCAGCGGAGTTTTAGGTTAGACGTTTTCAGCAAAATAACAATCACTAAAGCCATTGCACATTGTATACAAAAAACGAAATTTTCATCGTATGCATGCAGTTTTTCGAAGCAGTTTTCTAGCGTTGCTAGAATTTCAAATGTTGCACAATAAAATGTGAAATTTTTTTGAAATTTCTTTTCTGAAAAAAAAAAAGAAGTTAGCATAGGTCGAGAGAAATCTGATATGTAGCTATCGTTTCGAAGGAAAAAGGTGATTTCGATCTAATCACATAAAGGCAATTGAGAATCAAAAAGACAATTATTCTTGTTAAAACGAGATAATGTTGTTTTCAATATCCTCCTAACTATTACTTCCCTTTAGAAATTGAACAGATCAATTATCGTTCTCAGGATGTCTATCTCTTTTGAATGGTTTGAGTGGGTTTTAATGTGAGCTCTCTTTGTCATACAGTAGGGTAGCAATGGAGGAATTTTGCGGCGTTCGCCATTCTTTTGCGCTCGTGCATTAAGCCGATAACAAATCTCATTTTCATGAGTGATTGAGAGCTAGAGTGATGGTTCAAATGAATTAAGGAGCGTTTCGGCCCATTGTTAGTTCGATTCCCGGAAATATCGCACCACGCACTAATTAAAAGCGATCTTCGCCTGGCTAAATGTTTATTCAGACTGCTGTATTGTATCACGTTCAAGGGGATGCGGATTCGAGGTTCAATAACAAATTACACAATTTAAACATTCGATCTGCGTGTCTAGATTAGCTTCGGATATCCTTTCATTGACGAAGACAAACACCTCATTAAAACACCCACAATTAGGCCTCTGACTATAAAGCCATGTTCCGTGTTGAGTCACCGACACAGCCTGAGCCACACAGCTAATACACAATTTCGCGGCGGGACCCGCGAGTAATCTTGCTTTTGCTTCGAACACGTTTCGATTGGTCTCACACAGGATATAGTTTTTCCATAGTTAGCAGCATATTGAAGAAGGTACGTTTTTTTATCACTATTATTCAGATATCGTGCAATTTTTGGGTTGATTTTTTATTTGGCGAAATGCGTTCTGTGCCTGTCTGACCTCATGGGCTCACCATTGTGACTAGAAAATAAGCGCTAATTTTCTTTTATTATGGCTCTACGGGGGTGAACATTTAACAAAGTCATACTTTGTCTGTATTCCTACCGGGTATTTTGCTAGACACGGATTTCTTGACAATAATTTGTACAAATCTGAATACGTTGCCTTCCTTTGTAAAGATCACGGGTTCCAACCGCCCGTGCAGTCGTGTGGCAAATCTTAAATAGGCATTTGTAGGTCTTAAACCATATAACCCGCTTGTTTTGATAATACCTTTAGCTTAAAAAAAACATTTTTTTAGGCTTAACAGGCACATATCCGACACAAGAGACAATGAAATCAGCATTTTGTATTGTGAAATATGATTTACAAGAAATAATTTTTGTACCTGACAAAGGTTTTGTTTGATCTGCCGAACATCGTGAAAGATGCGGCTACCTGGCGCATTTATTCAGATGTACATAGATGTCTGGTTGACTGTTCGAAAGTTATCTAAAGATATTCGACGTAAACTTGGCTACACCCCATCCAAGACGTAAAAAAGGGATTTTATTTCTATTTTTTATCGTTCAATGTGGAATCTACTGAATAGACAAAGAACTGTTTGCATTGCTTCAGTATTAATTCAATATTCCTCAAGCAAAATCGCTTTTAATTTTTATACAATTTTCTTTGATCTCAATAAGGGGATGCAATTTTTGCCTGTTTAGTGCACAAAAAAGGAAAAATTTCAATTAAGTATCCAGTTAATCGCTTACAGTACAATGTTTAGATTGTTTAATTGAATCTATTCCATCTATCCTTTCAAGTAGTCAGAGGAAATTTTTTCATAAATTGATTCCGATTTTTTTATAATTTGAAGCCCAATTCTAATCCATTTTCACAGTTTAAAGATCATAGTTAACTTGAATCGAGCAGTAATTCATTCCCCCAAATTCTTTTTTAATTTCGAGTGATATAATTTGCCCGCATATCTTCTTCATTATTAAATTCACAACTTCCCTGTGTTTTGCGCACCCTTTTGTGATACATATTTTATTTAGTTACAAAGAGATCAACGGTAAAGAGCGAAAGCTGGCATCGGAAAGCTGTAACGTAGTTTAAAACAAAAAGATACAGTGTTTTAGGCAGTCTTATCTAAGAATTATTATGCTACTTCGATGTTAATGCTAAGAAACTTGATGAAAAAATACAATACTCAACAAAAGATCGTATCTTTCAATAAACAAATGTGGTTTTCATTTATCAGCTGTGTTTTCATTTCGCTTAGTAAATGAATAGGAATTGTGGAAAATTTTAATACATTCAGCTATTTTCGGTTCACTTTCTCAAGCTCAGAAAGATATTCAATCAAAATTACGATATTTGAAATTCACGATAAATTCACGTTTTCTCTGTCTGATTTAAAAAATTGCCATAAATTTTTGAGTTATTTTTTTCTATACACCATTAAATGAATTATTAAGAAGCTTGAAACAATAGATACATTTAAGCACAAAGGAGGCAATTAGGTTTCTTATGTGGGTAAAATTTTACTGTTAATAACCAAGGCCGAATTTCTTGTGATATAATATTGCCGTGTGTTTTGGTCAGAGTCAGTCTTTTTCACGCGCTCTCTAATTGAAGAAAGGAAGAAAGAAAAAAAAAACACGAAAAGTCGACTTGGAAAATTAACAGAAAAGGAAATTACTTCTCTTTGCTTATTCATCGAAGACATGAGAACATTTCTTGATTCAGTTGTTTGCACAGTATATTTCTCATCATGTCATCGACAGCGCTCTTTGTAAACATTCAATAAACGCTGCGGAAATCAGATTCAACACTTAACTATTCTAGCAACAGAAGGTGACGTGCGATGCAATTAGGGCTGGATAGTATTTAGCATGACGCCAAGCTAACAGCATTGAGCATCAATTTCTTGCTGAACGGTCGGGGGTGGGGTAGGGGAAGCTTTCGTTCTAGGAGAAATTGCCCTAGGGGACACTTGGGCGAGGGTGAGCCATTTTCCAAGGGGTGGGGCATACCGTTGGGAAAATAAACGAAAAGAAAAAGAACAACAACAACAACAAAACAACCCAGTGCTTTGGTGCTTTGGTAGTCTGACCTCGTCTGTCATTGTAAAATAAAATAAAATAAAATAAATCGACGTTGTCTAGGTACAGTAGTGGTTGCCTTCTTTCTGCTTCTTAGGTACAAAAATACATTTAAAACAAAATTTGCTATCAGCAACATCAGTACTTTATGGCTATCACTTTAGTGCCAAGTAAACGTTGAGTCCTTACCAGGAAGCTCACCACATGCTGCACTGAATAAGGCCAGTTGGGTACAGTGTTAGGAAAATTCCACTATGCTTTTTGAGTCTCATCAGAGGTATGGCTATGAAGGGCGGCACAGTTGAAAGGAGCTCACAAATATCCAAAGATTTTTGTTATAGACTGTCCACCACTGTGCACAATCTTTTTTGTTTTGCTTTGCATTCATACACTTCAGTTGAAGTGCGCAGCAAAAGTCACGCTTATATTTGTTAGTTGCTTGGACACATCTTATAATTTATTGTGTTTTGTGCACGGTCATGGGTTCAGTTTAGGTTGAACCCAAGAAGAAAAATTAGTGATATCCAAAGCAAAGTAATTCAAAACGGCAAAGTACGTTCCACTCATTTTATCTTGGGTAGAGAACCTGTTTGAACAATTTCCAAACGGGACCACCTCGCCAGCCTTCTCTTTCTCAGGGTAAGCAGCAAGTTTCTGTTTGATGAAGTAAGTTTTAATCATATTTTACTCTTGACAGGAATGTTGCATCAAATTACACTTATAGCCCTTTCACTGGGCTTATACGGAGTATTATCACCCGCCTTCGCGGCTGAAGAGGTCACAGAACTACAAGACGAAGTTTCTTCGTCGGCTTGTCCTCCCGGATACTGGTGCAAGAAAAAACGCGAGTTTGATTCTTCTGAATGTCCTCGAGGATTTGTATGCCGGTCCAAACGAAGCGCTGAAGCTTGTCCCCCAGGGTATTGGTGCCGAAGAAGTGAATTGGTCGTAGATCATCCCACTAATCCAGACGAATGTCCGGAGGGGTAAGTAGTAGTTAGCTTTTTCTGGATCAGTTACACTAACGCGCAATATCAGCTGGCGGTCAACCTATAAATTGAAACAATTTCCAAAATAAAACTTAGGGACGGACCGGTATTTTCCTGGAAGGGGGCGGGGGGATGAAAAATTTTCCACTGCAAACTTTTTCTTTAATTTATGCACCTCTGCAAACATTTTTTTCGAAATGCAAACTAACTCTTTTACACATATCATGTTGCAAACAATTTATTTTGTCTTTTTAGGTCCTGCAAACAACTTTTTTCAATATTTTTCATAACCCCCCCCCCCCCCCCCCCCCCACTAGAAAAACAATGGTCCGTCCCTTAGCTGCAGTAGAAAAATACCAACTAGGCAATAATATACCAAAATTGAACAAAGATGGTTAAAATTGGGGAAGATCGAGAAGGGTGCGGCAACCTTGACGTAACTCCTGGCCATCATGTTTTTCCATCGTTTGGATAGAAAACAAGATGGCGTCTATTGCAGCTGGTGGCAGCAGTGTTCTTAGAAAAATGGCACAGTCTTTGAATTATTAATTTGCTTTTGTATTTTAACTTAGAGGTCAGCACAAAGTTGTGATTTGCAGCGCCATTTTTATGGACTGCGTCGGAAAAGGAGCGACTAAGAACTTGTAAACGGCCGTGACCTGTACGAGGAATGTGTACGCTGATCTCGATATTTTTATGCTTGTTTTTCAGTTCTTGGTGCAAGGAAAGCAAAGTTCAGATCAGCCAGCCTCGCTCAATGTTTTCGTACCGTTCTTGTCCACCAGGGTACTGGTGCCGAAGAAAGCGCGCAGTCGATTTCGTTTCTCAACGAAGCTGTCCAAGAGAATACATGTGCGATGAAACGCGGGAGGAAGATTCCACCGCATGCCCTCCTGGATATTGGTGTAAGAAGAAAAGAAACATCATACACTCTGCCACCAAGAAAAACGAATGTCGTCGGGGATTCTGGTGTAAGAAGGAAACAGGATCCTCTTAACATCTTTCATGACTGTTGATCTCGAGAAATTTCTGCCGTTTCGGTGAAGGTTAAATAAAATGCGAATTTAATAAATTAGTTAATGTAGTATTCAGAGATCTTCACTCAATTAAAGGTATTCACGGATGTGTCTGTAAATAAAAGTATTTCTATGATTGAGACGGAAAAGAGGTTAATGTTCAAAATTCATCAAATTCCCCCGACATGGAAAGAAAAATGTCGCGGTGAAGTGTGTTTCTTTTCAGAATGTATTAAATGATGAGTTTTTTTTCATTTACTAAGTCAATTAAATGATCAAAATAAAAGCAGATACAGTGGAAGTCTTGCATATGGTTGAAGTTATCGGCAAACGTAGAATCTACCGGATATTAATACAAAACGGCCATGACTTGTCTAGATATTCATACAAAAAAGTGAAAATGGGCCTTTCTTGCTACAATAAGGGGTGGGATCAAGGGGTCAAGAGGTCAGAACAATTTCCGCCTTATTAAAGGGCCTTACAGTTTTCAGACGTAAGTAATGGGGGAAAGGGAGGGGGCGAGGGGGGGGGGGGGGAGGGTGGGTGGTAGAAACTTCCCTAGATCCTTCACTCTTCACTGCTAATGATAGAAAAGTACCGACCTTGAGCATATTGACACAGAAGCACCTTCCATTGAGCTCATGCACACACAAACATCGATTTTAACCGACACGATTCAATTGATTCAATTCATTGCAAATAGCTAAATTTTTAGTTTTATTTTCAAAACCAACTGTCGCCTCCGATTTTTCTCAGTTTGTTTCCAACAGGTAGTCAAGCACTTATAATGTATTGGTCATGTGATCAGTTCAAGCCGTTTTGGTTGTACGAAGATGTTAAAAGCCAGATCTAACATTAACGGATTTCTTAATTTTTCCATGAGATCAAAAGAGCACAAAAACTACCATCCAAAAAAATACTGAATTAGAACGAACACGAGCAGAGACCGTGAACATGGTAGAAATAGATTTAAAGATAAAAAATATTAAGATATTTAGGAGTACACCAAAAGGTGCCGGGGGGAAGGCTGGGGGCAGGTCCCACCGTAAACATCCTTGCTCCCAGGGCCACGCGTTTTTTAAGAAACGGAGGGCTCTGAGAACGAGAATGCACGGTAAACTTCATTATGGAGTGTGCGCAGAGGCACAAAACAATAATACGAGGGAATTTATGATATATGAATGAATTCCTTTATTTGAGTGCCAGTCTAAAATAGCAGAAAACGAGAGCTAAAAAGGAACATTATATCTAAGCTTGTAAAAAATCTATAAGTTAATTTTTTTTGCTTATACATCTTATTACTAAAATGTAAAATTAGTTTAGAAAATGCTAAAAATATTCCGTATTTAAATTTTTACTTTAGACCACCAAACACTACAAAAAAATACAATAACTACAACGATCGTCGGTCAGCACGGCGTTAAAGTCGGCTAACAAACAGTTTTGTCTGTACGACACGTACGGTTATCTCGTTAAACGGTGTATGTATAACGGCACAAAGTGCATTCAGTTGGCGATGACAGCAACAAACTGATTTTACGACCTAACATTCCCTCGCAGCTCCTAAATGCGTTGTAACAAAAACAGCGCGAGCACTCATGACTAAGCATGATTAAGCGCGATGACGTGACGACATTGTCACGCAATCGCGTGCTACCAGTTGCTTAGCAACTTTGATACGAGCTTAACATGCCGTAGTCTGGTCAGCTGTATTACTTGTTTCCCCAATTGCCAGTCTATCTTCATCAGAAAGCTTCTCGTTGCAGTAATATGCCTTTGACTCATCAAGTGATTCAAAATCCAAATACGGTGTGTCCTCCTGCAACATTTGTTCCAGTGATTTCGTTGCACTTTCAAATGTGGGTCTTTCACTGGGCTCTTCCTTCCAACAATCTAACACCAGCTGATATCTGAAAAAGGGAAAGCTTGATTACTGTCGTTTATTAACTGTGTAAACCAGCTGCTGGACATTTACTTCAAGTGCGTGTAGTTCACTGGGTAAAATATCGACAGTGTTTAGTGAATGTGACAAGCTTGACGTTAACACACACTTCTATATATTATGGGCGTGATATAGTGTAATTTATCCTAACAATTTAAGAATTTTAATGTAAGTGTCTTAAGTGTTAGAATGCATTCAGAATGCTATATAACACAAGAAAAAACAACATTATTGAAGAAAATATAATGAAATTTTCTATACTAGTATTTCTGCTGAGGAACTATCGGCTGATAATGATAGCTGCCCCTCGGAAATTTGATGTTCTTAAAACAAATACTAGCCCGAGAAGCTCAGCACAGTTAAGGCATCACGGCCAGTATTCTCCTCGGACGGGCCCTATGAGCTGATAGTGTCTCTCTGCGGATGAACACTATCGCGTCACGTGATCAATTTAAACCAATCAGAATTGGAGAAAAGTTAGTGGAAAACTTTAATTCCATATATTTCAGTGTTTCCTGATGGTTCTTACGCGATCGCACCTTTACAGTTAGATTAATTGCTAAAAAATGGGACGGGGAAGGAGATGGGCAGGTTTTGGATGGTTTTTACTTTACAGAAAGAGGCATTTACTGTAAGCTGTTACATGGCCTTAAATAGTAATGTAATCTCCCATCTAGGCTCTTCTAACAAACCGTCCAATATAGAGGGGATTCAGGGGAGCAGCATTTTTTTTATTTGTTTGGCTTTTCTAAAACATTATAGATTAAAATTGTTTTATACGATTTTATAGATTTGTAGTTGGATTTTATATCATGTCTTCACAAATGCTTTTCGAGCATTGTTGGAAATGGCGTTTTAGAGGGTAAAATCGGAAAAAGTTTTCGGGGGCGCATGGTTTCGGACCCCATAGAAGCTCGCGTCTGTGGCGCTCGCCATCCACGCCGATGGGGTCAAGTTATTAAAGTGTACAATCTCTCTCCCCCCCCACTTTCAGTAATTCCTGGATCGGCCCTTGCATACACTGTGAAACCAGCCAGCTCACTCTTTAAGACACTGGCTGAATTCAGTGGTTACGTTACGTAACGTTTGTAACGAATAAAACAAAAGAGCGACTTCACTAAATAAACTGGAGCTTTAACATATTTACTTACAGTTTATCAGAACACGTGTCTGGTTTGTCCATGCGGTATCCAGTCTTGAGAAGATTGTACAACTCTTTGTTGTTTATTCCCGGATAAGGATTTCCTCCTGCAATAAAATTTGTTATCGATTTGAGTAAGAAGATATCGATATATGCCGACTATTATCAGCCGCTCTCGCCATCATACAGTGAATGTTTTGGACTTGTAATGCAGGCTCAAACAGAAAATTATTTGAAATCTATTGCCAGGAATGTCGTCTTTAATTGATCAAATTTGGGCTTCATTGGTGAATATTTACCGAAACAGTAAATATAGTCAATTTGTCATTATGAACACTGAACTAACTCGTTCTTTTAGAATTCGTAATTTATTGCTAACACAAACTGCAAAAGATGCATCGCAAGAAGACGGATGCATTTTAATTCGATGTATACTTTTCTTTGTTTGAAATCTGATGTAAGTGCATGGACATGGAACCTTTATACTTCAAAACGTGTTTTGAATTAAATTTAAATTACTTTAGAAAATTGCAGCCTCACCCATTGTGGATAGTTCCCAAAGAAGAATTCCAAAAGACCACCTGAACAAAATTGATGAAATAATTAAATAAACTTCACCACTCGCTGCGTTTTAAGGTGTCTCTCTACAGTTTTTTCTGGACCATACTAAACATTTTCATTTGGCTGCTTAGCAAACTTCCCGGACTCGGATCGATGTGAAATTTACACCAGATATTGGAAATGAATTGAAGTTTGATATGATATATTTTTTTTCCATGGCAACGACAAACAGAAAAACAAGATACCAGTCAAACTGGAATTCTACGTACGCGAATACGATTTGATGTAAAAAAACTAACACCAGAATCTGAAACTATGGTGTACTGCAAATCAAATATACAACATGAAATAAAAAAAATGTATGTTTGATTTCGAATAAATCGAAATTATATTTCAAACCATGCTTTTGAGCCGTACTGCACCGATCCAAAGCGGCTCTGTGATTGGCTATCTCGCAAGAACAATGGAATATTTTTTTAAATTTAAATTGCCACATCTTATTTATAACTAGCAAAACATATCCTGCAATCATCATGTTCATTTTTTGGTACATATACTTGGTGGTTTTTCCTACTCTGTTAATGATAGTGAATATACCGTTAATAGTGAGACTGTACCGAGCGTACCGACTGTACCGACCGTACCGAGCGCACCGACTGTACCGAGTGTACCGAGCGTACCGAGCGTACCGAGCGTACCGAGCGTACCGACTGTACCGACTGTACCGACTGTACTGACCGTACCGACTGTACCGACTGTACCGAGCGTACCGACTGTACCGACTGTACCGACTGTACCGACCGTACCGACCGTACCGACTGTACCGACTGTACCGAACGTACCGACTGTACCGACTGTACTGACCGTACCGACTGTACCGACTGACTGAATTAGAGATAATTTCCATTCGGATTTTTTTAATGGCTTGTTCCAAAAAAATTAGAGCAAATGCATGAAAATTTACAAGTAAACGTGTTCTTTTTGAAAACGCATTGTTCTTTTCTGACATAAATCGTGGAATGCAATTGTCATAATTACCTCCCTTGGCACTCGTGTTTTAATCGGAGCACCTTCGGAAATCTCAAAGTTTGGCCTCTTCTGACAATTTTGTGTCCAAGAATTCATCGCGGATTTAGAACTTCATGAGCTAGCATTGCAGAGAAGCATGCCAGGGATACTGTGGTGTGTCATAACAGAAGCGGTAGTCTAAAATAGCGCTTTAAAAAAAAGATAATTGCGAATGTGAGCTCAGAGCCGGTCACGTTCACTGAAGTGATCAGTGGATAAAAGACTGTTAAAAGTTACACTGAAGGTAAAAAAGAGGTAGATCTTCGCTGATAATTCATATAATGTTTATGTCGGTGGTGTTGGAGTAAGCTTGCAGAGAAACTGGCGTGTTCGTTTCTGATATTATTGTTCCGGTTTGAAAGCTTTGCCCTGCAGAATTTACAAGCAATCTCCAATATGTATGCACTAAGCTAAGTCTAATTTTATTGCGAGATTCTGTTTATATATTACTTATGAACAAATTCGAAGTTGCAGAGGTCGAGCGAACGTATACGGTATTACGGAATTGTTTGTTGTCAATGATCATCATTAATTCCTTTTTCTGCGGATTAAAATCTTCTGGTCTTCTTGCGTTGATGAAGATAGCATCGAAGTTGCCATAAAATCGGAGCATCTAAATAAGCAAGATGTCAGCGTTTTGGAGTATGAATAAGAAATGACAGCAAGCAAAAGAGAAGCTAATGCCGAGTCAAGTTGAAAATATGAAGAGACTAAAGAATGATGGTAATCTGAAGATGAAGATTAAGAAAGCAAGTACATTTTAGGAACGACCGCGGTTGTCCTGAAGCGCGAAAACTATTATGAATTCCCCCCGAATTTTGATTCATCTGAGAACACAATTCGGCTTCAGGTGAAAACTCGACAAGGATGGCCCCTTTTGGAAGTATTTTGGGTTTTTTTATAAACCATTTAAAAATTAAATGATGTTGTGTGACTCGCCAAAAAATTTTGCCCTTGACAAACTGTCAATCTGTAAGTCCCGCGACACAATCGGTGGGCGTTTTCCAGAATGGGGGGTGGGGGGTTGGCATGGCTGGCGTT
The DNA here is from genome assembly GCA_963693305.1 of Meandrina meandrites. Taxonomy (NCBI): domain Eukaryota; kingdom Metazoa; phylum Cnidaria; class Anthozoa; order Scleractinia; family Meandrinidae; genus Meandrina; species Meandrina meandrites. The sequence continues at coordinate 18,959,626 of OY855904.1, forward strand.
CTCTCCTTCTCAATCCTCTTCCACCTTCCTTTTCCTTTTTATCTCTCGGCCTAATATTTTCGCACGACCAGAATTTTGCATTTTCTTCGCGTTGTCTATGTTTATGTCTATGCGAATGGCTGACCAAGCCGTTCGAACGGATGCAAATTTTTTGGAATGGTTGAGCCAAGCCGTTCGAACGGATGCAAATTTAATTCGAACGGCTTCTGAACGGTCTGGAAACGGAAAACCGTTCGGAAAAGGAAAACCGTTAGTGTATGTTTTCGCATGAAAGGTCACAATTAGTAATATTGCCGGATAGTTTCCTTACTTCGGTACAGTCAGTACGTTACGCACAGTCGGTACAGTCGGTACGCTCGGTACAGTCGGTACGCTCGGTACAGTCGGTTCAGTCGGTACAGTCGGTACAGTCGGTACAGTCGGTACGCTCGGTACAGTCGGTACAGTCGGTACGCTCGGTACAGTCGGTACGCTCGGTACAGTCGGTACGAATAAAGAAAAAAATAACTTTAATAACACAAAGGAAGTAAGAAGCAAAAGCAAGAAGCTCATTCAATGAAGACAAGCCAAAGCTTGCATGTGATTGATTCGGTACATTGCGGTACGGAAGTAGTGGAGGATAGCCAATCACAGAGCCGCTTTGGATCGATGCTGTACTACTGATGCTTTTTGCATTATAATGATAAACGGACCGAGACGTAGACACTGCTTTGATGAAATTACTTCGAAATAACACCAAAATGTGTATTTAACTAATCTTTCGTCGCCGTGAAAGTTTAGTTGATTTTCGTTATCGCGATCCCGAGAATTGGATTTTTTCATACGGTCACTACCAATGTAATTTTTGGTAAATTTTCTACTTTTCGCGCTTTTTCCAAAATCTCCAAAACGGCTCCAACGATTTTTTTAATTTGAGTGTAAAGGAAAACAAACCCCCGATTGTCAACACGCAATGCGTTGTATATTCATTCCAATGTGATTTGTGCGATGCAAATTATGTCGGGTTTACTACTCGACACTTACATCAACGCATTAGTGAACATCGTTATTCTGCCATCGGACGACACCTTGACACGCACCATGAAAACAAAAGAACAAAGATCGGCCACCTGTTCAAAGTCTTAAAGAAATGCAGAAGCAAGTTGGACTGCCTAATATACGAGATGCTCTTCATTAAAGATATCAAACCATCTCTCAACACCCAGAGTGACTCCATTCGCGCCAAACTATTCACTTGACACTTTTTATAGAATTTCTTTCATTCTTTCTTTTTTTGTTATACATATATATATATATTTCTATTGTTTCTTATTTTATACCCATAGGACACACAAATATTTCTATTGTCTCACGTTTTTTATATATTATTGTTGTAATTTTATAACTTTTGACTTGATAATGGCGTAGAGTAGCGCCGAAACGTCGTCTGCTTTTTTAAAAGTTTTTAAAAGTTTTTACAATGATATTTCATAACATTTTAGCGTTTAACTTTTTAATCAAATCGTTTTCAAAATCGCTCCTGTTAATATTCAAATCAATGCGTTTTTACATTCCATCGAGTGAGCAAAAGAGTGAGGGAAAAAACGCAATGTTTTAACAATAGCAACGAACTGTATTTATCAAGATGGAATGTAAAAAACAAAGATCGTTGGAGCAGTTTTGGAGATTTTCAAAAAAGCGCTAAAATTAGAAAATTTACCAAAAATTACATTGGTAGTGACCGTATGAAAAAATCCAATTCTCGGGATCGCGATAACGGAAATCAACTTAACTTTCACGGCGACGAAAGATAACTTAAATACACATTTTGGTGTTATTTCGAAATAATTTAATCAAAGCAGTATCTTCAAATCGGTCCGTTTATCATTATAATGCAAAAAGCATGGTTTGAAATATAATTTCGATTTATTCGAAATCAAACATACAGATTTTTTTTATTCTTGTGTATTTGATATGCAGTACACCAAAGTTTCAGATACTGGTGTTAGTTTTTCTACGTCAAATCTTATTCGCGTAGAATTCAAGTTTAACTGATATCTAGTTTTTCTGTTTATCGTTACCATGGAAATATCGATTTTCCTAAAAAATATATCATATCAAACTTCAATCCAATTCCAATATCTGGTGTAAATTTTACATCGATTCAAGTCCGGGAAGTTTGCTAAACGGCCAAATGAAAATGTTTGGTATGGTCCAGAAAAAACTGTAGAGAGACACCTTAAAAAATTCCTGCTAAACCACCTCCAGCTTGCAGGTTATATACGAATCCCCCACTCCTGTGCAATTAGCGGGAAATTACCAACGTTTGCAATCCCTGGGCTGTGGCATTATTCCCCTCTCAGTATTTGACAGCCACACATGTTTTTACAGGTTTTTGACCTCAAAGGCCGTGAAAGGCTTCGTCTCTTGTGATTGATTTACAACAAATTAAAGACGAATAAATCTATGACCAAATAGCTTTAAGTTGATCATAATAAGACGGGAGGTTCACGAAAAATTTGAGATTGGACATTCGGGAAAAGTGGCCTAAGGTGGAGGTAGGAAGGTTATGGGAGATGGTAGGAGGAAAGAGCGAAGCAAGAAACAGCAGCAAGCAGGAAGCAGGAGCACAAAAAAAAAAAAAAACGTTTGAAAAAGGCTTTTAATTATTTTAAAGAACGTAATTCCGAAAGGAATGGTACAGGAAGGGGGGAAGCTAGAATTTCGCAGTTCCCTAGTCCACCTAGCCTGCGAATGCTAGATTGCGAGCAGTCAGTTTTTAGTTCCTGAAATCCTACGTGCGACCGGAAAAGTTCAAATTATGCAAATCAGAGGAAAAACGAGGAGGGAATAATTCACATTCGTGTTATCGCGTCGAGCGCTAGAAAAAGAAAGAGACTGCCCGCAGTCTAGCGAACGCAGACGTATTTCCGGCCGAGACAAGCGGCAGCCGGAAAAACGTCCGCGTCCGCAGGCTAATGTCCGCCCAGTAGCTTTTAGCTAGAGTGTCATTTTACAGCATGTAGTCAAACTTACACATCGCTTTTCGTGGTGTATTCACTGTTGTAGAGTGCTTCAGGCGCCATCCATTTCACGGGAATCTTTTTCCCTTTCTTCAATTTGTAAACGTTTTCATGGGTTTGCCGCATCAATCCAAAATCAGAGATTTTTACAACTTTGTCCTCGCCAAGAAGAACATTGCGCGCCGCTAAATCACGATGGACAAATCCATTACTTGATAAGAAGCTCTGAAAAGAAATACGTAATGAAATCAGAACTTGTTAAGAATCAGACACACTGACTCCTTTCTCCAATATCCGCATCCAAACTTACACTAGCTGCTCGCTTTTGCAGTTTGGATGCTCTTCTTGTCTTCTCTTGAGGAATTGTGAAAGAGGAGAGGGAGGGGGTAACAGAGAGGGGTGAGGCAGTTCAGTTAAAAGGATGAAGTTCCAGACGAAAAGCTGAATTAAAGCAAATTACTACTTCAAGGAGCAAGAGACCTATTTAATCTACATAATACGGTGACCGCAATAGACCTGTCTCATTTAAAATTCTTTTAGAATAAATAAGTGCGTACCATTCCGCGCGCTATTTGCCACGCAAAACAAAGAAGATCCTTCGCTACGAAATCTTCTTCATGCTGCACACTATCGTGCGGGGTACTCTGTGGAACTTTAGTAGACTCCTTGCTTCCCTCCACGTTCGGCTTGGCTACCTTAACCGCGTTTTCCTGAGTAACAGTGCGAACGTTAAGCGTATAACGACAAGTTGAGTCTACTTGATCCTTGTCTGCATCGTCCGTGGTTGGGTTATCGCACTGCAATACTTCCTTGCTTTCTTCCTCATCTCTCACAAGCAGTGCTTTTGATTCATCATCAACGCTAAAGTGCACTTCATTTGCATCGAAGCGTGTCAAGCGATTTCCTTCGTTGGAGTAACTCTTTTGATAGCTTCTCTACAGGAGGTATGAATTAAAAGAACTCAATTATTGTATTTCTCGAGCAATTATCATTAATAGCGAGTGGATGATTGAAAGAACGCGACGGATGAATTAATCGTTATAAAATAGAAATTAAATTAAAATATGTTAATGACTATGTTAACATGGCTACGCTAATTGTGGACACTGGAATAAATTACCCGTTGTGATTCAATTCAGAGGTCCCGGCGAAAATTTAATGTTTGGAGCTCCAGGGAGAGGGATTATCAGAGAGAGGCTGCTTTTTTCCATTTAACCTGCAATATCCTTGTGCTTTCCAAAGTCGCTAAACTATAAATCAAAATTAAGCTCACATTATTCCAGCTCCATTGAAAACTAAACTCAATCTCTGTTCTCCGGGCGCTAGTGTTGGACGTGGCTTATGTGTTTATTAGAATATGAGGCGTTTATAACAATAAGTGAGAATCAAACTGCAGATCAGTGCTGCAGTACTTAGATGTTTTATCGAGTTCCTATGAAGCACATTTAGCGTTAAAGTTATAATAAATTTTATCCTACCTGTATTCTCTTGTTTCTAAGCCAGTGTTGTAGATCTCCGTATGGAACATATTCTAGCAAAAGGAAGATAGGATCAGAGTTGACCCAGCAGCCCAGCATGCTGACTACGTTCCTGTGTGAACCGATTGCTTTCATGATTTCAATTTCTTCTAGAAGCTGGTTCCTGGCTTCCTCTTCTGTTGTGTCTAAAGATAAAATTGTAGGTTTATATATTTGAATAAACCTCCAATAATTGCTGGCAAAGTGTACAGAACAATTTAATATCCTATTCACACCAAAGCCAAAACACGTTTAAAGATTGTTTAGTTACAGTTTAAAATTGTTTTCATAAAAGCTGCTAAGTGATATTTGCCGACTTTGACAAATTTAGCACAGTGAGAGCACACGTTAGAACTTAAATGAACCGTATGTGAAATTCGGTCTTTCATTTTTCTGTTGCTGATTTTCATTTTGTTTAGACTGGTTTAATTAAACATGTTTTGTTGGTGTGAATGGAGTATGAGGTTATGTTCAAGTTGGTTTCCAAACGCTCTTGCCTGGGCACCGGCACAAAAGGGTTTCGTATTCAGACACTATCTAGTTACGTAATATAACCTAATACCATGTAATGCCCGAATACAAGGTATCAGCCTAAAAGAATGGTGTGTTTCCATTAGTACCCAGTGAGACGTAATCGTACTCGTTCACTGTGCTTGATTTGCAATCGTGAACACAGCTTACTCTTGAGTTTTACAATTCCACGCCAACGTTATATCGACATTCTGACCGGGAGTGTGTTTAGCCCGGGGGGGGGGGGGGGGGGGGGAGGGGGAACTCCCATATGGAAGGGACGGGGATGCTCGTCGGAAATTTTGAATTTTACCCCTAAAAGAGACCAATCTAGGCGTGGCCGAAGCTTATGCAGACCCCTTAAAGAGACCGGTTTAAAATACAGACAAATAAAAAGTACAATGGACTTTAGATATTAATGTTATGATAAACTTTGTCTATATGAATCGAGTAAATATAACGAATCAAAATTCTTTCTTATTTGTTATTTCTTCGTGTGCGACCATAAACGAGACCTTGAGGGCTAAAAATAATGACATTTTGCCCAGAACACCCTAAGCGAGACCAAAATCCGAAATTTACACCCCTAAGCGAGACGACGAGCATCCCCGTACCTTTCATATCGGAGTCCCCCCCCACCCCCGGGGTGTTTAGTTATTTAATCGAAAAGAAACTGAACCACTGATTCCTTTGTTCTGGACTCAGAATGGATATGAGAATTCCTTACCTCCTAAAACTTTAATAGCTACTGTTCGGCCTTCTTTGAAGTCGACGGTCTGTGTTCTTGCCTTGTAAAACACTTCAATTCCAGGGGATTCTTTGTACGTGCCTTTTAACACTTTACCAAATGCCCCTCGACCAATCTCTTCCTCGAAGACAACCTGTTGGGGAAGGACTTCCCAACGCCAAAGAGGAGTAATGGTGGACTTGGATCTGAAGTAAAAACAATTACTGGACTTACTGACCGACCATCGCGCTTATCAATAGTTACGCTGGATAAATCAGCAAACCTCCTGCGTTTAAAATGCAAAAACCGGAGAGGGGGGCAATGAACGAACTCTCGTCCTATCTCAAGGTTTAAACCAGAAGTTGGTATAAAGAGGCTGGGCCTGGTCTGGTCATTACCAAGCCCAGCTGTCCTCCTGGTCTGCGCCAGGGATCGAGACCTCTGAAGTATTTTTTAGCCAATCAGATTTGTCAGATTTGACAACGAGTCCGTGAATCGCGGACTTCGGGTGTTGGAGGTGGCCAGAGGACTCAAACTCTGGCGAAGACCAGAAAGATCGTGGGTTCTGGGGACGAGAATGGCCTAAAACTAAACAGCTGACAAACAAATTTTCATTTTTACGACATAATTGCGTTCAGTTTTGCAAAAAATATACAGCTATTTCAATTAACGTTGTCGGATTAAATCTTCAAACCTACGAGTCAAGACCGAATGGTGCCATGGGTATTTACTGCAATTTGCATATCACCATTGAGGAAATCTACAAGTTTGTATTTTTGCACGTGGAATATTTGTTTTTCTTTCCGTGAAACATTTCTTGTATCTTTTCTTTCGCCGTTATGTGGTTTGGATTATTCTTTTTAAATGAAATGAGGCGAAAAAGGATCTTTTCTACACATGTCTGAAGAGAAAGGAAACGAAAAACGTCTCGTTTGCTATATCGCTGTATCTCATTAGTATTCAGCACGCATGGAACACTCTTTCTTCGCCCATACTACCTTTCGGTCTTGTCTTTAAGCTTTGAGCTTCAATCCGACAACGTTAATTGAAATAGCTGTATATTGTCCATTGTACTTTGGCTTCATGAGATTTTGACGCATGCTCAGTTTGCAGGAGGCTTGACTCCACATGTCATGGCTGCAGAAGTACAAATTCGCGCCCAAAATCTGTGAAATGTGGGAGGTTGTTGTTGCATTTTAGATTTTTACTTTATATGATGTAAATACATGTTCCTCCATGTTCCTCTAAGGGGTAAAGATCACGGAAACTTTCTCAAGATTTTAGACAAGCAGTTTTATATGAACGTCACCCGGACTCTACGCGAGATAAAATAAATGAAGTTTTTATGGTGCGCGCGCGGAGTCAGTCTTGTTTTTGATCATGATAATATGTGGCGTTTTATGTTTCAGTAACCCATCAATATGAGACAACTTGAATTTAAATTACCTTCTGGGCTGAAGGGCAAGTAGTTTGTTTTTCCGTGCTTTCCGTCGAAGCAATATTACCATAAAAATAATGATGAGAAGGATGCTAGGTCCCGCTACTAAGCCAGCTAACTGCGGCGAGGAAAGAACATTGCTACCCTCAGATTTGGTGGGTGGAGTTTTGACGTCATTTTTATCTGAGCATGGAAACAAGATAGACACAATTTTTATAAAAGAAGAGAGATTTTAGCACTTAATACCACAAACAGTGCTGTCCAAGGAGTCTATAACGGAGGATCACTAGAAGCGATGGTGGACACTTGAATAATTGAAACAGAATGTGTACGTAACGGTCAAGTAGCCAACTCCAGTTAAGACTTTTCAGCTTTATTTGCTCGACGCTTCAGCCGTCTCGGCCTTCTTCAGGAGCTTAATGACTGTATACCGGTGAGTGTCAACGGAATTATTTAAAGATGTGGAATGACAATAGTTTAGTGCACGTGGCTATGTAGTAGAATGGTGAACTAAACAGTAAACATAGAAGGATATGGAAAAAACATACATAAAATGCAATAAAATAAGAGAATACTTACTTTATTAATTAATTACTGTAATTAATTAAGTCAGTTGGACACGCTTCACGTGACATTTTTCGACCAATCATATGTCACCGCGGTAGAAGCAATAGCGCACAATTTTGTCGTTGGATTTTAAGACGGTCTCATCTTCTTTGTGCGATTTCGGCGAAATTTCAACGTTTTAACAGACTGTTTTCTTGGAGCTTGGAGAATAATATCTAGGCCAGTGATTCGTCAAGTTCTGAATTAAAAAACTAGTCGACTGAAATCATGCTATATTGTAAATGTTTGGTTGGCGCACTCGTTAGACATGCATGAACATTTGCTCATTCCTTTACAAACAAAGATCAGTACAGTAGATTATTTTTGCATAGAACTTAAGGTCGCGCAGGACCCTTGCTCATTAATAAATTCATTAGCAAAATGTCTTGAAGGGGTGTTATCTTGTAAAGCGGTAATTCTCTGAATTTTGAACATGGATTCCCCTAAAATGTATCAAAGATTTTAGGTAATGATGGTATTGCATGATGATTGTCGTTTTACTGGCATGTATATCACCGCTAAGTGTGATATTAAAAGCTCTTAAAGTTAAACTGCAGATAATGCGATTTTGTGTCCAAGTTTTCAGCTAGAATAGAGTGGTTTTACTTAACCCGTGAAAGAACATGTAACAATTAGTGCGTAATAATCTAAACTAAACAAAAGAAAACAATGGAATTGGTGCGTAATAGTATCTAAAAGTATAGTTACTATTTCACAGGTTAAGTAAAATCACTCTAGCGCACCGAATTAAATGATTATATAACGTAGTGATAAATCATAACCTCTTTTGTGTTCTGGCAAGAATGAAATTCTCGAATTCAAAAATTGCTAGAAGTTATTGGCTTTTAAGAGAGTAAAAAAGTGAAATCTAAACTTTGAAACATGTTATCTTTTTGTTGAAAACCAAATTTTAAAATTCGCTTTTGCCAGAACACAATACAGTATACCAAGTTTATGTTTCTCGCGAATCAACTCCTGAAATTCTATTGCAGGTTTTAAGGCTTCCGAAGACCTTCCGAGTCGCTGTTTACAACCATAAATGTACGCTATTCAAAGCCGTGAATCTAATTATGATAATTTGCATTATTCGCTACGTTCCAGCGCACGGGATTCAAAGCTGAAAACAATAACGCGTAATTACTAATTCAAAAAACTTACTGTGTTCATGAATGCTTCGTTTGTTGTCGTCCTCAGTCGTTGCAGTTCGTGCATACTCTTTAAATAAATACATACATAATGAGGGCAAGGGTCCTGCGCGACCTTAAGTTCGATAGTTGAACTTTAAAAAAAGTATGGTAGGCCCGGTTGTATAATTTTATGTTTTAATGCTTTCTTGCTATTTTTGTTTTTGTAGTGTTTATATCATCCTTTTGTTTGGCCGATATTGAAAAATTCTAATAAACTACCCAGCGAAAATCCATCAAAACCACGATAGGGCGAACTACGTTGGCCAGCAGTACATCGACGTACTTCATACACAACTCAACATATCTGAAAAAGAAAGCGCCGAAGTTAAATTCGATTTCAGCCCGTTAAGATCGATCACAAACATACCGGGATCGAATATAATTTCCAATACAAATGAGTCGATGTACCGCGATGTTTCGACTCCCAATATGAGTTGTTCCGCACATAAGATGGCGCCTTTACGAATCCAGCAATACACATATATAGCTGTTACTTGGCCCACGAAGATTTGATATGGATTTCCTCCGATATTTCTTTCAGCATTGAAATATCTTCTCACCGCGAGGGTATGTTTACAGTCCGACGATAATGAGTGCAATCGTAAATTTCTTCCAGCATGCTTTGCGAGTCGTGTCCAACACCGCTTGGATGATTCAGATCATTGTAGCGGAGTGAAAGAAGCTAAAGAACATTTCCGTCCTATAATTATTATCCTAAAACTACAACTGGGAAAAACTTACTCTTTCCTTTAACTTGAAATTGGTAAACATTGTTTGCCCAATCGCCTCCTTTGCCGTCTTCCTTGCAATCGAGGCTCTGGCCATATTTCTGGAATGTCTCCCACGCCGTAGCACTTGATGCACACCATCCGCCATCTTGAAGTGCAAACGCGAGGAAATTCCTCTTGCGGGCTGCTACAGCGCACTTGACAATTGCGTTCTGACGGTTCTGGTAATCTCCATCCAAGATGGGGTCCGTTCCTTCGAGTGTCGGAATGGCTCGATCTGAGGTGTCTCTATAACATCCCACACCTTTATAATCTATTATTACAGATTAAGATTAAGAACATAAAAATGCTTTCTGTGTTTCCATAAAGTAATTGTCAGATGCGAGTTTAGAGAACGAGAAAAACCCGGCCGCCGGCGAACCCTGAGCGAGTGTTAGCATAACTCGCTAGGTACCACGCATGGAACGCAAGTTTTCTAGTTCTTTTCTATGTAACTTACATGTATTTGTTAGAAATTATCTTTTATCGTTCCATAGAATTATGGCTTATGGCTTTCAACTAATCAGAGCAAGGAAGTAACCAGCCTGCTCAACTAGCCTGCGAGCAGGCTCACGTTGTTTATAAAATGTAATTGCACTTGTGCTCAAATAATCAATCATTTATAATTAATCATATGATAATCATTTGCTCATCGCTCACAAAAAAACGTTACGCGATTTCTTAGCACTCGTAACGCGGTACCTATTCCAACTGAGTCCTTGACGATTCACTGATTACTGTAGACACCAAATCACTTGATTAACACGAGCTCTATTATTGCACCTTCGCTGATGTCGGTTGTGAAATTTCTGATGACGTAAGGTTCTTAATCTGGAATTTCGCTTGGGACATGTATGGGCATGAATGATACGAAAAGAAACGAGTATGACGCTATTGATAGCGCTTTAATTAACAGCTTTCTTCCTTAAAAGTCACGGTTAAATGTAATGAGCCGAGAGTGAAAGACTGGCAAAGTAGTCACGCGAGTAACGTAATCCACCGAGGTTTACGTCATCCACAGCCATTTTAGCGAGGTGGCTATTTTCCTACCAGTGACGTAATCTTTGCAAGGTCTGGCACGTCCTTGCTTGTTTTGCAAATATTTAATTTTCCTTCAGATTTCTGAACTCGCTTCAATGAAACAGCAAGAGAATTTACCCTACTTGTTTGAGATTTGTAAATCTTAGCGCCTTGAAACCTATTTTTGTTTCTTAGCAAGAAAATTTATTCTTTTCTTTGAGTCGAACACCTACAAAACAGATATTTCACAGCAAACAGCTAAATAAAATACCAGAGTATTCACAAAGTTTCGATACTGGGTAAATGGTTAAGACTTTTCAAACACTGCGTGACTCGAGGTCTGGCCGAGTGGAAGTGTCGGACTAAGTTACGGCATGAATTTGAATATTTCAGATATTTTGTACATATAACCTCTAGACGTTTCAGTCAGTTACCTTATAATTTGGCGCACAACCAATGCCCAAAATAGTTAGAATTGGCTTTGTCATTAAATTTTAAATTATCTAAACTACCTAGCTAAACGGATAAAATGAATGCAGTAAATTGCTTCATTTGCGCAGTGATACCTTTAATGTAATAGACCTGATTAGCCCACGGGCCACCTTCACCATCATCTTGACAATTCAAGGATGTTCCATATTTGTTGAATGTTTGTTCTGCAGTTGCACTCGATGAGCACCATCCGCCATCCTGAAGGGCGAAAACTTTAAAGCCTCGTTTTTTGGCCGCTTGGTAGCATTTAAAGATTGGATTACTTCTCGACTTTTCGTTGCCATCCAAGATGTCATCCTGCCCTTCTAATGTCGGAATTGCGCGCTCTGAAGTGTCACTGTAGCACCCGAGCGTCTGAATAGCTGTATTGGATAAAGTACTAATTAGTCCTTCTGTGACCCTTTTATACTGCTCATCAAATACGTAGCCTGCGTAGCTGGCGGTTTTGTTGGAGTTTATGCGCTCGCGAGTAAGCGGCGAAGCCGTGAGGGGCCTTATAAAACCGCTCGGCTACGCAGGCTAACGAGAACGGGCCAAGTGTTCATCCAAAACATCACATAGATTTGCATTTGTCAACAGAATGTCAACCATTTGCAATTTATTAATTTTATTCAACTTTTGTTCAGTTTCAGCGGGATATACTAACTATTTTGGTGAATATGCTTTTTACCGCTTACACCACTGAACTCACATGATGCAAAAACACAGTCAATCACGTTACAGCCAAACGCGACACGTGATGTATGTTTAATCACCGCAAAGAGGGCAAAACGTCGGGGTCGACTGGGAAGAGTACTATTACGACTTGGAGTAAAGAGAAGAAGGTGTCACTTTTGTGACTTTCTTCGTGTCATTTTCAGCAAAAATTCACATTTTATATTTCCCATAATTCTCCAAATAACAATAAAAAATAATTATCTTTTCGAAAGGAATAACGCGAATGGCATGTTATTTTGATGCACGAAAGTGCGAACGAGAGAAATTAGACTTTGGAAGTCTGAGAACTACAACGAACCGGCGAACGAACGAATGAAGCCTTCTCTTTCCACAGGCTAGGCTAGGCTGCTGGAAGGTCTTTAAAGCCCAGGCATGCTAAATTGGGTACTTCACTATAAATTCTGTTTACCGTAGGGTTTCGTACAGCACTGTCCGCTGTATCCACTTTGACAATTACCTTTCTCATCTTTCCCGGAAATCGGAGTTCCGCCGTTAGAACATCCCGAATTACAGGGGATGGTTTCCTTCAGTGCAGGGCATTGATTACCGCACGAGGGAGGTCTGGTTACAGTGCGTTTACGTTTCTGTGTCCCTCCGTTACCACAAGGCTGGGTACAAGCGCTCCATGGGCCCCAAGAACTCACGGTACAGTTGTAGCACTGCGTTTCCGCTTGATCAACTATCAGGACAAGGGCGAGGAGCAGAAAATGCAAAAACAATCTTGACGTCATTATCTCAAGCTTCTGATCAAACTGGAACAAAGATAAAAACAAGCCTGTTTTAACCTGTGTGGTTGGACGGCCACATTGCTTCAGCCGCACGCTTTGTGTGTAGGAGTCAATTATATGGAGAAACGAATTTAGCGCAAGCACAAGCATTTTAGCATATAAGATAAACGAATACGCTCTTTCTTGTTATTTTGTCCACAGTAGGCCTAAGCATAATTTTGAGCCTTAGCACAAGCACAAGAAAACAATATTGTTCGTTGTTCTTGTACACATGCTGTTGCTCATGCCTGAGTGAGGACCGTGAGCACTATGAGCATAAGAAGAATGAGTGTGTTTGTTTTTGTTATGCGCCAATGATTTTGTTTGTGTTTATGCTTATGCTTAGTGAGAAGTTGACTCTTTTTAATTCATAGCATCTTTCGAGTTGACAAGAAGGGTAGAATAAACTTGATTCTTCAAACATCTGGCCATCCAAAACGAAATTTTTTTCAGGGTTTCGGGTTTGGTTAACTTCCGGGAATAATTTTCAGAGTTCCAGACCGACTTCTATTGTTCTGCGAATGACCAATAGAAAAAAAAAGATATTTTTTTCACTTCCCAGAGTTCGTACCAGCGACCTACCACTGACAGAGGAGCTGGCGGACTCTGGGCACGATAATTTATGTCTTCGCGGTACCACATTAGTGCCTTTTGACGGAATATATGGTTATCAGAAGTCCATAACTAGAAGTCTACATCTCTGGTAATAGGCTTTGAGACATGTCTTTCGCGTGTACCTCGCGCTCCTCGCGTGTAGGCTATTTTTAGAACAGCTTTGCCGCGAACAAGTAGCCAATTACATTGAAGTATCTTTTAATTCGCGCCTTTGATTGGTTGAACAAATTTTTGAAGAAAAGCAGAACTGCAGAGGACGAGTGAACTCGAGCGAACGGCATTACGAAATTTCTGTTTGTTGGTCATCGTAATTTCCGTTTTGTGAGGATTAAATCGTCCGGACAAGAATCATCAGGCCATCTTTCATCGATGACGATAGCATCGAAGTTGTAAAAATTCGGAGCATCCAAATAAGCGAGAGGACCTCAGTATTTTGGAGTCAGAATACGAAATGGCAGCGGGCAAGATAGACTAATTCCGAGTCAAATTCAAAACGCGAAGACACTAAAGATTAATGGTACTCTCAAGATGAAGACAGGCATTAAGAGAGCAAGTGCATTTTGGCACAGGTTCGTTGCTATTTTGAAAAACAAAACCGTGGTCCCTGAAGCGCTCAACATCGAGCGCGGAATGAACAGAATGAAGTTTGATTCGTTTGAGAACAACATTCATAGAAAACGACAAGTTTGGCGAGTTTCGCATGTTTTTGGAATTATAAGGACGGCATGAAAACAAAAGACTGACTAAGGTAATATACTTGTTTTAATATGAATAGAAATACGAGTTTAATTCATCGAACAATGATGATTTCATTCACATCCGTCAAAAGTTTAATTCAAGTTGTGCTTCTCGGGCACTTCGCAGTGTGCAGCTATTGTGTTGTGTATGTTGTTCAGTATTTTAACACGAGGATATGCTGTACAAAATAAAGACACACTTAACTACTAAAAGTTTGGGGAACTTCTGTTCATAAATTCTCTCGTAAATTATAAAAAGTCGACCTGTTTATTTTGTGAGTTTGTCTACGGAAACCCGGCGACGGGTTGCTTTTTCACTCGCCTTCAAATGCCACTGAACAGACGTTTGAAATCACTATCTACGATACTACTTCTGTCGAAATGTGAGAATTAAAGAGTATGGCCTGTCAAGTGTTTTGATGTGATTTGATTTATTTCACCTGCCACTTTCCAAAATATTCGGCCGCAACTTAGAACTCCAATCGTGTCGAAATAGTGGGCTACGTCATTTTCTCGCGAGACATCAGTTTCTAAAAATAGCCTACACGCGAAAGACATAGCACGCGCCCCAATACCAGATGTAGACTTCTAGTTATGGACTTCTGATGGTTATGTAATCCACGTTTGCAAGTCACATGAAGTTTCTCAGTCATCTCTATTCATCTTAATAATATCTTCTTATCGAAAAAAAAAATCAATTACCGGAACCCTTTACCTCGGTATTATGCACGTATACATGCACATGTAATTAAAATATAGGCAAACCTTATTTCCTATTTTCGTGAGTGTTTCACATAAGTCTCAGACTATCAGCTCTGCTGGATCATCGCCAAAGTAAAACCCGCGAAAGAAACGCTTAACTTTATCATGATTAAAACATTTTACCATCTTGAAGTGTTTTGCAATCACAATTCAGTCGTATCAAGAGAAAATGATCGATCGTATTGATTATTTTAAGTTTAATATATTTGTTGTATGTAAATAATGTTCTCTCCTCATGACACAAGATCGAGAGGTACTTATTTTCAATACATGAAACCGCCGACCGGCTTTGACTACGGTTAATGATAACAAGCGAAATTTTCAATAGACATTTTATTTGTCCTAGCGAACGAAATGATTACAATTATAATCTTATTCAATTTAAAATTTGTCGTTTCCGTTAAGCTTTTACTTTTCTTTAAATATTTATTTATTCTTCTATTGCATGAGCTGACAGCAAAATTTAAGTTCACGATAATTATAAATTAAAGCATTATGAAGTTATTCTTCCTTATTTTTTGTCGTTAGTGTGGACATTTAGATCTCTCATCTAAATTTTGATTTTCCATCACATCTTTACCACTAAGTCAGCATTTGTGCCAAGCAGTTCGACATGATGTAATGGACATTGTGTTTGATTCGAATATCGATAAGTGCCTCATGATCAGAAATTAAAGCATTCATTTGAAAGAGCACTAAAATCAGCCGTATTTTTTTCAACCATTCATATTTCGCTAATTTCTCAGATTATTTTATCGAGCATTTAATCTACTTTGCCTGTGTCTGTGTCATCTCTGCGATTTCTATTCACGCGAAGGCAAGCGTCAACATACGAAGCTTCTTGTAATGAAATCGGATGTAAAACTGTCGCTTATAACGAACAAAAATTATTTCTTACTTGATCACGAATTCCATCGCAGACTGTACAACACTTCAGTCCGCCTTACATAGTAAACGCCCTTCATAAAATGTATTTTTATAAAAGGCGTTGAAAGTAAAGAAGCTATGTTATAGGATTTTTCCGATGTACAAAAAAATTACGTTTAAATTAAAGGAAACGTTAAAAAATCTTATAGTTAATTTCTATATAACGTTCAAAAACACCAAAGAAATAGAAATAAACCGAAAACAAACAAGGATGATTACGAATGAGCAAAATTCAATTTGGCGGATTACGAAAGACAAACTTGAACGACAAAATGCGTTGTCCATGACGTTCTCCTTTTGTCCTGTATGTTAGATGATTTACATTTGTTGTTTGTTATATGTAAAATGGAGTGGAACCTTACTTACGCGCGGTATCGTTTATGTTAGCTTCAGTGTTTGATGCATGTAGTATTCGGCTTCAGTACACAGGTCTTCTCACACCAAGTCGCACAAAACAGTTCCCGCCTCGCCGCGAAAACAGTACAAAAAAGCAAAGCAAATTACGTGAAGTGAATTTAAAAGACCATTTTATACATTCATATTTACCTGTCATATGTCTTCACATCTCTAATTACGCCTTCCGGATATAATTGACGGACAAAATACGTCAATAATGGCTCTGAAATTGCAACATCCAGTCTTATTTACTTGTTAAGCAACCTGTTGCTGTTTTAAAACATCATCACTTCAATGGGGAAAATGGTATTTTCGTTGACACAAAACATTAGTCACTTTTAGCCTTTCAACTAGAAACTCCGAGGTTAGAGCCACGCAAATTGCAGGTGTTTAATTAAATTTGAACACGTTTTACAACGATATTGACACTAAAGAATTTTAAAGATGAAATATTATATGTTAGAAGTGGAAAACTCGAGTGGCAATATTCAATAGCTGCCCAGAGGACTCGATGTATCAACAAAAATCTCTAGTGATTCGAAAACTTTAGGTGAGGTCACAAAACTTAGGACAGCTGCGTTGATAATCATTGATTGGAAATGCATAATTGGAAAAATAGGACATGCTGCTAATACGATGAGATAAAGCTAGGCTTCATCTTTTTCGACATCACTTACTTATATGCGCTCTTAATTATACATGTAGATTGAGATTGAGTTAGGTTACAAGTTTTGTTTGCATTTTGAATGAAATAGAAAAAAGGAACAAATGATAAGAGAGCAATTCACCAGATAATATAATACAAAGACGAAATCGTGTTTAGCATATAAAAAAAGATCGAGTGGCACAATTCAATAGCTCAGTATTAAAGCTTTTATTTTCACGTGGTCTAGGAGAAGGGAAAATCCCCCCCAAAAACAAAAACGTCTAGCAATTCGCCGAAAATTTCAGCCGAGGTCACAAAACGTAGGGCCGGCTGCATTAATATTAATCACTGATTGGAAATACATAATCGGAAATTAAAACATGCTTGTGAAAGGATAAGATAAAGCTAGGCTTCATCTTTTTTGAGATTGAGATTGAGTAAGGTTGCAAGTTTTGTTTGCATTTTGAATGAAATAAAAAGAAGGGACAAATGATAAGAGAGCAATTCACCCGATAAACAAATTAGAAAACGAGCATTGTCCTTTTTACCAAGCCGTTCGCAGATGGTGCTGCCGGTTGACGTAAGTGCAATGTAAAATTACGAGTGGAACATTTAGCCTCGTGCATAGTCGAAAAACTGTCAAAAAAAACTGCCTGTAAACCAATCGAAACTCAGCTAGCCTGTGAACATGCTCTCCAGTCTAGGCCTTTCTCGGCTCACTTCGCTCGCCGATTTCTTCGGGAGCCGGCACTTTTTCCCAATTTTTCCCATAGTCTTGATAGACACATTTAGCAATGTAAGAAGACAGCTTTCTCGCAGTTTTCTCCTCAGCGCCTCCTCCTCTCCTTGTAAACATGCTGTCATAGCAACCGATCACGACCAGAAATCATCCAAGAAAACAAGCTAGTCATAAAGCAATGGAGCTCCTTTATGTCTTCAAAACGTATGTTCATTGGTTAGCGTTCAAGAAATTCCAGTTCTCAGTCCAAAGTTGCTGTTTGTCCTCATGTCTGTCCGTTAGAACACACAGTCACTCATCAGTTCACACTCAGTCCGTTACCAGCGCTGTAGTGCTCAACGAGTTTCTTCACAAGGTGCAGCCACGATATTTTAATTTTATCAATCGCAAGACAGTTAAAGAAATCGCCCATCTTTACGGGAAACGAAAGGACAGTAATTACAAGCAAGAATTATCACTTCACTGAGAAAATGACTGATGAACATCCGTACGCGTCACGTGCACGATTCTCCCACACAGACCTACTGCTCGGTTAATAAGACCTGTTACTGCATGGGGCGGCTTATATTTTTTAAATTTTAATTAATGTATTCGGTACCTCAGCTCACTAGTGACGGAATATATGGTTATTTTATCCACGTTGGCAGGTCAAATAAAGTTCCTCAGCCATTTCTATTCATCTTAAATTGTACATCATAATATTAATGTATTTTTTCTTTTTACGTCTGACTGATATCTCCTTATGGAAAAAATCAATTACCGGAACCCTTTACCTCAGTATTATGCATGCATACATGCACATGCCATTAAAATATAGGCAAACCTAATTTCTTATTTTCGTGAGACTCGTTTATTTTATTTTTGCGTATTTCACACAAGCCTCTGGCTGTCAGCTGGATTGCTGAAGTGAAATTGAGGTGTTTTGCAATCACAATTCAGTCGTATTGGTTATTCAAGTTAATTTGTTGCATGTAAATGTTTCTTCCTCATGACACAAGATCGAGAGGTACTGATTTTTCATACATGAAACCGCCGACTTTGACCTCGAAGATTAATGATCACAAGCGAAATTTTTAGTTATGATGAAAAGCGCGTAACATATAACGTCGACTTTTCGATTTAAAAATTTGAGTAGTTTCAAATGCTTCCTGAATAAATGTCTGATTTTAAAATAAACTGTATGGCGGA
The DNA here is from genome assembly GCA_963693305.1 of Meandrina meandrites. Classification (NCBI taxonomy): domain Eukaryota; kingdom Metazoa; phylum Cnidaria; class Anthozoa; order Scleractinia; family Meandrinidae; genus Meandrina; species Meandrina meandrites. Next base: position 18,978,386 of record OY855904.1, read on the forward strand.
TTTGATCCTAAAAAGACTAAAGTTATGATCTTCCAAAAACGCGCAAAAAGATGTACTGAGTATAGTTTTCATATTGACAATGAAAACATTGAAGTTGTTCAGAATTACACCTATTTAGGAACATTAATCTCTTCAACAGGAAACTTTTCATTGACGCTTGACAAATTGAAAGAGAAGGCTCTCCACGCTCTTTTCAGCCTTAGAAAACACACACATGTCAGCAATCTGTCCCCATTCCTTGCAAATAAACTTTTTGACGCTATGATCTCTCCCATTTTAACTTACAACAGTGAAATCTGGGGAGTATATACCAAACCTGATTTTAAGTCTTGGGACAGTTCACAGATTGAAAAAGCTCATCTCCAGTATTGTAAACGTTACTTAGAAGTAAGCAGTAAGGCATCGAATGTAGCTTATAGAGCTGAGCTTGGAAGGTTTCCTCTTATAATAGCTATTAATCAAAAAATATTTAATTACACCTTATATCTCCACAATAAGGAAAATGACTCTATTGTTAAACAAATCTTTTTAATGTCATATGATTTTCATAACACCAGCAAAAATAGTTTTTACTCTAATGTTATGAGTATGTCTGAATACTATAATCTGCCTGATTTTGACCCTACTTTCTTAACTGATGCTAAGATTAAACACTATACAAGTCTTATGCAACAAAAGTATATTTCACACTGGCAACATGTTATTCGAAATTCTAAGAAATTAGAATTCTACAACACTTTTAAAGACGAATATACGCCTTCCTGCTATTTAGATCTTACAAGAAAACTAAATAACAGGAAAGAGTTAGTGAAACTTAGAATAGGTAATCACAAATTATTAATCGAAACTGGCAGATATGATCAAATCCCAAGGGATAATAGACTCTGCCATTCGTGTGGATCAAACCAAATTGAAGATGAATTTCATTTACTTTTCCATTGTACTAAATACTGTACTTTTAGAGATGAATTTTACAAAAAAACAGAGAATCAAATACCAAACATAACACAATTACCTCCTATGCAATCCACCAAAAAATTAATGAATTCTGATAATTATTATTTAAATACTCAACTGATGAAGTTCATCTTGAGATGCTTATCTTTAAGAAATAATCTTTTATCGAATGAAAGTGATGGAACAAACACGTAATTGCTTTTCTCCTATTACATAATTATGATTGTTATAAGTTTCGTTTTACGCTTTTGCAATACTGTATGTACTTATAGTCATGCAAATAAAGCTTGTTGTTGTTGTTGTTGTTGTTATGTCTGATAGAAAAGCACTAAGTTCAAATTATCACTCAGAAGCCCTTAGCAGAAAACATTTCTCGTTAAAATTTTCGAATTGAAAACACGAACTTCAGTTCTTAATTTTCAGTCTTGTAATGATAAAGTGAAATAACAGACAGAGCGATAGTGAATTAGAAATTTTTGTTTCAAACAATTCCGGAGCAGGACTTGCAGAACGAGAAGCATGTGTTTTCTTTTCATACCGTTCAATCTGTTCAATCCGTATGCAAAGAGTCGCTATTAATGGTAAACAAACAGCAAATGTCATTTCACTTTATATTCTACATTTAACTTTTATTCTAGACCTGGTTTCGACTGAACGAGAACGAACTTGTGTAATTTCATGTTATTTCTGGATTATGGTTATGCTTCCCGGCATACACGCAATGCACATATCAGTGTTAACAAACACCAAGAAAAAGAATTGAGAAGAGTATAGCATTGAGTTCAGAATACATACGTTTTCCCCGGCATGCTCATTTCCATCCCTCGCAGGAAAAATGTCTACCTAATCGACCATCACATTACAAAAGAGGCATACATTTGATGTACGGTGTACTCGTGACAGGGTTGGTTGATAAATTTACATCGTGTCTTGTGTTAATCATTTATGCAGTGATTAGTGATTGGCAAACGCTGAAATTTTTATTTTTTAAATGTTTAATTAAAATCCTTAGAGCTTGTCAGGACAGAAACACTGAAATTGTTCAACGCAATATTAAAGGCTAGAGGCGAACAATAACGAAAGTCGATAAAAAGTCCCACTCGGACCACAGGGTAGGCTCGATTATCAGCCCGCTGCTCGGTTAATGAGCCCGCGCTCCTCCCTCCTCCTTCTCGGGGAGGAAAGACCGGACACGAGAGGGCGGCGGTTATCGAGTGTAGCCACAGGACCACACGGCTGGAACTTATCCCGGTTTCCGAGCATGAAGCAACAAAACGAGTATTGATAGGGAGAATTTGATTATTTACTCTGCACCCCCCCCCCCCCACCCCGTCCCACGGCATTTTGTTAGGTCACCCTAGGCACTGCGGGAGATCTTCTTGTTGCTCGGAACAAAACAGGTCACCAAGCCTTATGCCGTTGAAGACAGAACGGCTTCAAATAATAACGAAAGTTTAATCAACTTACCTAAACATGTCAATGAGTGATTTATTGTTATTATTTCCTGAGCGCACTTTGGATACGAGGTGATGAATAACCCAGCAAAGAGGCGCTTAGCGCTGAATTCATCACGATCATTTCGCATACCAAAAAGCGCAAATGGAATAACTGTTTCATTAAATTCTGCACTTTTTGACTTCAGTATTTGTTTCCTAGGTTATAAATCGTTTCCATCAACTGGATGCTTAAATGGGCATTTCTGTTTGCTCAAAACAAGGCACACGATTGCATGTATGAAAAGGCATACAGAAATATTTGATGCAAGATATTCATGCACGGCACGAAAAAAGAGAGCGAGAAATATCTTGGGTCTTTCTGTAGGTACCGGATGCTAATGAAGTCACATTCTTTTGCCTTTGTTTGTGATTATTTGTATTTTAGAGCAGTATTGTTTCTTATCTTTTATTTCTTTTGCTTTATGTCATCTGTATTCGGTACCTGCAGATGGAGCCAACATCATCTTCGAGGATAACTTCACTGTATATTATGAGGTGGGTTAATGCTACCGCTACGTACGGTGAAATGGTCATTTTTGCAGGTGGTCCCATATCTTCAAGAGAATACTCGTCACACCCAATACTGTTGTAACATTGTTGTGTCTAGTTTAATTTTCTCATGGATAAGTTCTTATCAATCAAGAGTAAGTAAATAAAAAAAGGTTCCTTTACTGAGTGGTGCCCAGTGTATTAACTGACAAATCAACTTGTTAAAACTGGTGGATACTAATCAGTTGGCTGTTCACACACCGTGACCAAGGAGTTAGCTCGGAACTATCGAGAACACTGCAGACTTCCAGATTTCAAATCCAGCGCCTTGAGCTATCTAGTCGCTGCACCCTTGAATCCCGAACCCTTTTATTTTAGCTTGTCAGTAACAAAAAGTATCCTAATCCTAATACAAATCATTCAAATTAATTCATTGCTATAAACCATGCTGAAATACGTGCGCCAATTTTCGCACATGAGCGCCTCGGCAGCACTTAATCCCGAACGCCGCAGCCGCGAGAATTTAGGGGTGTGTGGGGTATCCTCCCCCAGGAAATTTTTGAAAAAATAGGAAACAAGGCACGTAAAAGTGAAGGACATTAGGTAGAATGTATCATTAAAATTAACCTAGAATCACGCAATGTGGTCCAAAATATACCACACGAATCTACAAATGGTGGACCTTCAACCCAAAGGACCATATTGGATGTAAATAGTCGAAGCACATATATCATTTCCTTTTATTTATTTATTTATTTATTTATTTTGATATTTTTTTTTACAATAAGCGGACTTTCAAGGCTCGTGGGGGGGGGGGGGGGGGGAAGGGAGCGGACGCATCCATCGCACCCCCCCCCCCCCCTCCTTACGGGCCTGCTTACAGAAGAGATACTACATCTCTTTTCTTAACTGTGCAATTGAATAACCCCTTAAACTACTTAAGAACGTTCGCGCGAAAATTTCCTAATCGATAGAATTTTTAAAACTTTTACTGCGGTCGGATCATGAGTTATTTTTGTCAGAAATACAAAGAAAAGTGGGGGTCACCGACTTCGTTTCAGAAAATAAAGCGTGTGGAAAACTACTCTGCTTTTGAAAAATTGGCGCACGTATTTCAGCATGGTTTACAGGGTTTGAGACAAACGATCCTAGTCATATTTTGAAGAAGTGCATAAATATTCCTAGTGTTACCATCCTTATTGCAAGGCTTAACCCTGAAAGAAGCATTTGAACCCGTCGTACGGCAAAACGAAAAGCTCAAAAAACGCAATTCGAACGTGCGTGGGGCAAAAAAAAAATCAAACTTTTAATCGATAGATTTTTTTTTCATTTTCCCACAAGACTTTGATAATCGTTAACAAAACTGATTCGTTAAGAAAAAGGCAGGGGTCACCGACCATTTAAGTGAGCAAACCGCAAGCGAAGTTAACGCAACGGCCACTCATCCTGTATGTGTTTAGAAGGTCTTCTCAGCGGGCGCGCTCAATGCATGACGTGGCGTGGCGTTGCGACGCGAACGTCCTTTAGTGAATCGACCTTTTGTCCGGTTTGTTCGAGATATTTCGGAAGGTCATTTAAAAACCTAAATGACAGACTCTTTTGTACAACTCATGAAACCCATACACTTTTATATACCTACCGCCAGAAAACAGATAACGAGCTATAGGCAGTACCCCTTTCACCCGGGACCTTGTTAACCGTTCATTAAGCTGCACAAAGTGATTCTAACTTTGATTTCATTACAGTGTGTAATATTCAAATGAAAGTTTCCGCACAATACTTCCGTATGATATTTAATTTATTCTGCTAGATAACGTAGTCCTAACTCTTAAGTTTGTAGTACCCCTGGTGTGTGAGGTAGCGTGTGAGCATTTACATGTAGTAATTTAATTAGATCAGTATTTTTTTTTTGTACTGTTCATTGTGCTATACAATATGGTTCCAAAATAAAACAAACAAGTCCCTAGATAACTGAATCTAGTAAGGTTCATTAGAAGAAAAGCTATTGAGGTTTGGTTTTTAATTTTCTACAAAATTTTATGCAATTTCGGACCTAGATACACCTTACCATGAAATTGCACTGTGCGAATATACCCTTCCCTGAAAGTTATCAGCTTAACGCCGGTAAAATAATTAATACTCTATTCTTTTAAAATAGTTTTCTGTATTCATCAAATTCTTTTTCTTGTTACCTTATTACGCATTTTCATTCTGCAATTTTTCACACATTTTTACCCTATATATTTATTCATTCGCGCCATTTTTATCATTCGTCAAAGGCTGTATAGTTTGGCAGCCGAAAGTTCATTTTTAACACAAATCTTTAACCAGAGAACGCTTCAATTTTTACTCACTATGAACCCTGGTTACTCTACCATTTTTAAACATAATTAATGTTACACTGCATTTGCCAGTGCATGTTGTAATATAACCTGAACGACCACCTCTTCTCATTTACTTGATTTTCATTATTTACAATTTCGTATCCTGAACATCACAAGGGTCGGCAATGGCGTGAAGGTCTTCCCTTTGCCTTCTGAAATTCATCGGGATTCCTGTCAATTTGCTTCTGTACAACTGTAAAGCTCTCCTACTAACAGCGAAAGAAAGGAAAATAAACAGGCCTGTAGAGAAAAAAATAAAAAATAAACCAAAAGCATGAAATACACGTTGCAGTTGAAGTTCATATCTGTTTACCTGAAGAATGGTGGCAAAAAAGTAATAAACTATGCAGAGACTAATCAACAAGCAAAATTTGGCTCCTCACGGGGAAATTCTCAGTGAAGAATTTTTACTTCAACACAGTTAATTTAAGGTGCGTTCCTTTGGGATGACCTGGATCATGATCAATAATCGTGGAAGAACACTCGGAGCATGGAACATCAATGGAACCAAAGAATCTTTGCCGGCTCAGAGTGGATTCATCGGCTCCTTTGATGCACCATGATCCTAGTGATCTTCGATCATTGATCATGATCCAGATCATCACAAAGGAACAAATAAACGTTAGAGTTAATTACAGGCGGAAACATACCTTGAAGGCTGTTTAAAACCACATACGGGTACCACAAGAATGACAAAGCTTTCGAGTTTGCAGCAATTCCAAGAATCCATGTGACACCCATCACTGACGCCATTTTGACACAAATCAGAGCTATGCTGGTGCTGTGTTGCTGATTGGTTACCTGCTGGGTCCCCTAAATAGTATATGAAGGAAAGTTAATAATCAGTAGCCTCTATAATCAGACGATGGCCTTGATGTAACTCTTTATTTTGTGGGGTCAGGAGATTAGCCTGAAGACCAAACCCCAACCTGAAGAATCAAGGGCTCTTCTTCCTCAAGACGTGTTTACGCCTTGTCCAATCACGGTGTAACATTAGGGACAACTTTGTCGGCATGTGTCTTTTTAGCCTGCGAAAAATCGTGTCGCGTCTTGCCCTCGAAACCGAAAGCCTGCTCGCAGGTTGGTGACTTTTGTACAAGTACGCGCTGCTCGCGTCATACAAAAATCATCTTTCATTATTGAACACTGTCAGACTCAATTGAGCTAGTACGGCAATTTGGTGTCGTGCACTACGAAATGATTCGTGTTTTGACTTGCTATAAACTTGTCTCGTATGACATAGATGTACCGGCCACCTAATTCCACACTTCAACAGTAGAAGAGTTGGTCAGCATTGCCCTCAGCCGGTCATATATAATCATTACATGATTTCCGTTACCTTTCGAGTGTTGACGATATGAATTACGGTGTGTCCCAATGCAAACAGATTGAAGATCATCAGCAATGCAACAGGCAAAACAATCGAATAAAGAAGGGCTTGAGGCTGAGATATGAAACATTCCTCTTCTCCTTGCCCTGTTTATCCCAACAAAGCACACAAGTTAGAATGTTTTAGCTTGGTACTTTTTGGATCACTGTACCATTTATATCTTTGGTGTTAAATTAATTTATTCTTGAAATAAAGAAGCGGTTCGTTATTTTAGTTCTTGCTTTCTATCGCATAATAATAAGAACTCGATAATTATGACATATTCCGTTACATACGTAACACTTACCATATGCGATAAACCCTTTTTTGATATGATCAACTATAACACACATGAGAACGACAACTGCTGGAAATCCCCAGGCATAGAGGCAATACTTCATGAGGCGCCCGTTGTAGTTTTCTCGTTGATTTCCTGCGTGTAGGCGATCTTAAAAATGGTTAACAGATCAGGCCTTATGTCATTGCCACGACAGGTTTAAGCCACTCTAAAAGGACTAAAAGCCACTTTAAAACAATAGATATATAAACAGTGCTACCCTTAGGTCCCGTCCAACTAACGCATTTTCGTTGATGCGTTTTCAACTACAACTATCGAAAACGTCCCTCGCTGTTTTTTTCCTCGCCACACTAAAGCGCACTAAAACGCTGACCTCACGACGTTTCTCACTAACGACATTTTTAAATCAACTCCATAGTTTAGCAAAGAAACACAAGGAAAGAAAACAATAGTTTGTATTTGAAAGCATTACATAATCCTCAAAAAGGTAATCATTAGCAGATTGAATCAGAGCTAGAACGAAAGCTTCCGTTTTCGCCGTCCACACTGCACTGAATTGACAGCACTCCGTTTTCAAATGTCTCCATTTTTTACTTACAACGTTTTCAACTGCATGCATTTTCGATGAAAGTGATGGGCGTTTCCATCATTTTAGTGTGGACGATAGGCGAACACGCATCAACGGAAACGCATTAGTGCGGATGCGGCCTTATAAAAAACATGAATAGTTTAATGAGGAGAAGATGGAACTTCACATATTTCCGTTAGATATAACGCAGATAGTATCTGAAAAGTCGCGCTTGGTAATGCGCAGGTAAAAAAATCCCTAGCCAATATAGGACACATAGATTTACAAACATATACGGTACTCCTTAGGCTTATGACAAATTGGTTAAGGGTCTACAATTCCTAAAACGCCTAACTTGGTCACGTTGAAAATTATTAATAGAAATAACTAACATATATTACCTGAAGTAGTGAAAATCCGATGCACATCATAAGCCATAACGTTCATCCACGTAAAGGAGGAAAGAACAAAGTAATGAAGAAGAACTGCGACTGCCAAGCATGTTTCTCTGTCGTCATTTTTAACCGCTGAAAAGAAGACACTTTGGTACAGCAATAGAGACAATGCCAAGTTTATTATTATCTTCCCAGGTAAGTTACGTAGCTCAGCAAACAAGATATACGTAATCAGCAGAAGAACTAGAGAAGCCATTGACATTATACATCCGATTGAAGAAAGAAGCTGGAGAGATGTAGACATTTTGGAGATCTCATATTGACCGCGTTCTTTCTCTGCTCTTGTTAGATTACTTGAAAAATTCACGCACAGCATTAGTCTATCGTTACGAATCGTGTAAGCCATATTGTTGTATATCTTGTTGTGAGGTTTCAAGTAGACGGAACCGTTTGATAGTTGCTCATAGTCTGTTTTATTAAACGCTATGGCGGTGCAGTTCGGATTACTTGAAAAATTCACGCACAGCAGAAGTCTATCGTTACGAATCGTGTAAGTCATATTGTTGTATATCTTGTTGTGAGATTTCAAGTAGACGGAACCGTTTGATAGTTGCTCATAGTCTGTTTTATTAAACTCTATGGCAGTGCAGTTCGGACTCCATTCCTGGCTTTCGTTGTATTTGGTCAGTATCTGACCGTTGTGTGATCCAGATGGCGCGATCTTTCTACAGCTACCTGCATATGGGTCATACACCTCACCACTGGAACAAGACCAAGTTTTTTCAGTGCTTTGAACAACACCCTCTTGTTTGTCTTCCACGGTGATGCTATACTTAGATGTGGAACTAAAATCAAAGAGAATAGTGAGAGAAGGGTTAAGCCCTCCAGTAGGGTAATCATCTGTGAGATGCCTTGGCTTAAACCCATTACACAAAGCACACTGTGGATTTCGAAATCTTTTCGCTCTGTAAGTAGTACATACTGGCAAAGCGTACCTCAGGCATTCCGTTTGGCAGTAACTTTCATTTTTCTCTTGGCTGACTTTCAAACAGTCTTGATGCCAATGGATGCATCGTTTTAAGAAATTCAGCTGGTTGTCTTGAGGGCTTCTATCTACCGCACACTTTTTGTGCAAAAGAGTAAGATTGTTTCTTAAATCAGATGTTGTTACATTGAACCAAGTCTTGCAGTTGAATCTTAGTTTCCAGTAAGTTGTATTTTCGGCACCATTGCACTTCGCGCAGAATATATTTTTGTAGGTTACGTGCCTGTCTATGTCGAATACAGGTAATTTCCTCAAAAGGTCATTTGGATCTTCATCGTGGCATTTCTGCAGTACGCTTTTGTCCTTCCATTTCTTCGGGCACTTGTTCCAAAATACGTAACCATGATAGGATTCACCTACTTTATAGCATATTTTATTTGAACTCAGGGGGTTTGTTTGAGAATTAACACGTTTTCTGCATCTGCAAATCAAAAGGAATGACAAAATTATTAGAGCGTGTCATACATCTAACGGAACACTGCCACGGACATTTTTTGGCTTTTTTAGTAAAACGGCTCCAAAATTAGGACTTGGTGCTTTCAATCTTGCAGGAAATGCTCCTAGAACGTAAAGGGAAGGATATCTAGCAAATTTTTTAAAGAAGAGGGTGACCGTAAATAGTTTTCATCAATTTTTCCAAACCACAAAGTCAGAACTTGAAAAAGTCAGGCTGACTTTTTCAAGTTGAGATCAAAAGCTCCCGATGGTATCACAGTGATATCACTCTATATTTGGCTTCAGTACACTGGTATAGTAATTTTAAGAAAACTTGACCACTGTTAATAGATTTCCAATGGTGTAAACATGTTTTTGGGCTGTTGAATTTTTGAAGTTATGCTCGTGACAGCGTCCCTTTAAATACGCGAGCGTCAAGTTGCTGCCGCTGCTGAGGTTGGATTCGGCCGGCTGCAATGGCTCCAATTGTCTTAAAGTGGTTCACACGTAATGATAACAAAGTAATGTATTAAACACACTTACAATGCACTGAAGTCGAAACAGCAGTCACCGAATTCATTGCAGAGTTTATCACAATAACATCTGGGTGAATGTCCATCTAACGGAACTGAAGCATTTCTTTGATCCACCCCACAGCGATTGTCACAACTGTACTTCTCGGAGTTACTCCCGCTTAAGCGCCATGCTAAAATACGGATTTCCTCTTCCCATTGGGGTCCTAAATTGATATGAAATTTTATTTTAGTGATAATACTATTGATACAGGCGAGAGACTCATAAAAAAAAACAAAGAAAGAAAATCTATAAACTAGTAGTAATCCCCGGTCTCCAATTTAGAGGCTTACGAGAACGTTCGAGGCCTCAAGTGTTGTATTACCATTATTTGGGATCGCATCTCGGCTGCAGTTTCGGCTCAAGGTGCTAAGAAAAAAGGAGTCAAGAGCGGGTGCAGTAGGGGCGAGAACACTTGTAAACGCAGCAGGACTGGCAGTGGTCGTTAGCAAATCCACTCTGCCTGAAAAAAGATGGATTAATATATTTATTAAAATTTCTGTTGCAGCAAGAGTAATGTAAATAAATGTATGAGATGATATAGTTTAAGGATATAAATTTTTAGGCTTACTTGCGTACTGTCCTTCGATTCCTTTCCAAACCCTTGTGTGGAGAAATACGGCCACCAGAAATGATACGACTGTAGGATTGTGAAGAGATAACTCCATTTTCTGCATGCACCTGAAAATTGCACAGTACAGAACACGAATAAGCTCCTCTCCCTTACATTATCTTCCGTTGCCAAGAGCCAGTCCTTTTTAATGTTATTTATTATATGGCCGTGTCTCACAAAGACTGGGAACTACCAAATTCGCGAATTTGATTGGCAAAAGTCGATATTGACCGCGGTCAAGATTTTCCCATCTAGACCGGTTGCACTTACGTTGAGAAATTAGCAAACAAAAAATGCAAAACACGTTGACTTGTTTTTGCTAAAAAATAATAAACGAAAGAACCAAAAAGCTTGACGCGAAAAAAGGTAAAAAGAACGAGCAAACTTTGGCAAATGTTCGTTCAATTCACAGGCACGAAATCATACATCAGCTAGAGACGAATTTGCGAAGTAACTGCAAGGCCAGAAGCTAAAAGCACTTAACACGATTAAAAAGCGACTAAAATACCCGTAAGAATATTCTATCAGTCGATAAAAGAGGCTAGAGAAATTGAAAACATATCTGATAACGACCTTCTCTTATTCAGATTTTTCCGTGATCGCCGTTCAGACCTTCCAGACCTTTCAGGCGGTCGCACCGAAGCGAATTTTTAAACTGAAGTGTTTTCTACTTTGGCCATATAATAAACATCTTATTAACCGAGCTTAGTCGGTCTGTATGGGAGAATCTTGAACTCGGTCGTGAGTACAGACCTCACTGCGTTCGGTCTGTACTCACGACCTCGGTCAAGATTCTCCCATAAAGACCTCCTGCTCGGTTAATAAGAGCTAAATTATACTCGATGCTCCAACTATAGTATTATGCTCGAAATTATGCCAGCATAATGTGTCAAACCCTAACACGGACTTTGACCTCGAAGATTAATGAAGTCTAAAAGGCTTAGGCCATAATTGATTTTGCTACGAAATGATTACAATTCTTAGGCCCGTTTCAGACGCCGTACTTCACATAAGCCGAATCGAATTAAGATTTTGGGCCGACCTAAATTATTTAGATCGGCTGAGTTGATTCAGACGCCGCGATTAATGCAGCCGAACTTAATTCAATAGAGGAAAATGACGAATTTAGCTCGAAACTAAATTTTAATAGCTCGAAAATACATTTTTAATAATTTATGCATTTGATTCGGCTCATGTGAAGATCGGCGTCTGAATCAAAGCCGGTCCACAGGCGTTATTCCCGGCTGAGCCAGGCGGGAAGAATGGCTGAGCCGATTCAAATTCAATCAGACGTTCCGAGTTTATTCAGACGCCGTATTTTACATGAACTTAATTTAATTCTGAAACTGGCCTTATTTTATTCAATTTAAAGTTTGTCGTTTCCGAAAAGCTTTTTTGTTTTCTTTTATTGCATGAGCTGACAGCAAAAGTTAAGTTCGCGATAATTATAAATTAAAGTATTATGAAGTTATTCTGCCTTATTATTTGTCGTTCGTGTAGACTGAGATCTCTCATCTAAATTTTGATTTTCCATCACATCTTTTATAACTAAGGCCGCAATTTTTTTTATATTTGTACCAAACAGTTCACCATGATAATGTTAGGTAGTGGCCCTTGCCTGATTCGAATGTAGATAAGTGCCTCATGATCAGAAATTAAAGTATTCCGTTAAAACAGCACTAAAATCAGCCGTATTTTTTCAACCTTTCATATTTCGCTAATTTCACAGATTATTAAATCGAGCCCATTTAATCTACTTAGCCTGTATGTGTGCCATCTCTGCGATTTCTATTCAGGCGAAGGCAAGCGTCAACATACGAAGCTCCCTGCAATGAAATCGGATGTAAAACTCCCGCATACAACGAACCAGACTTATTTCGTACTTGATCACGAATTCATCGCAGACTGTACAACACTTAAGTCAGCAGTAAACGCCCTTCACAAAATGTATTTTTTATACAGGGCGTTGAAATTAAGGAAGCTATATATGGTACGATGTTTCCGATGTACAAAAAGAAACATCAAGAAATCTTAGTTAATTTCTAAGGTTCAAAAACACCAAAGAAGTAGAAATAAACCGAAAACAAACAAGGATGATTACGAATGAGGAAAATTCAATTTGGCGGATTACGAAAAACAAACTTGAACGACAAAATGTGTTGTCCATGACGCACTCCTTTATGTCCTGTGTGTATGTTAGATGATTTACCTTTAATATGGAAAATTGGTTATGCCCGAGCTACGCTTATAACGAATATTAGATATAATGGACATTTGTTGTTTGTTATATGTAAAATGGAGTAGAACCTTACTTACGTAGTGTCGGTACCGTTTTTGTTAGCTTCAGCGTTTGATGCATGTAGTGTTCGGCTTCAGTACACAGGTCTTCTCACACCAAGTCGCACCAACTTGACAGTTCTCGCCCCGTCGCAAAAAGAGTATACAAAGTAGCTAAACAAATAGTGCGAAGTGATTTTAAAAGACCATCCATTTTATACATTCAAATATACATTAGCTGTCATATGACTTCAAATCACAAAATACGCCAATAATGGCCCCGAAATTAAAATATCCATTATCATTTAATAGGAAAGCAGTTAAGTCACAAAACTTAGGGCAGCTGCGTTTATCGCCATTGATTGTCAAGGCATAATTGAAAAAATAAGTCATGCTTGTGATAGGATGTAATAAAGCTAGGCTTCATCTTTTTTGACATCACTTACTGATATGCGCCGTTATTGTACATGCAAATTGAGATTGAGTAAGGTTAGTTTTGTTTGCATTTTGAATGAAATAGAAAAAGGACAAATGATAAGAGTTCACCCGTTAAATTTATTAGAAAACGAAATCTTGTTTAGTAGCATTGTCCTTTTCACCAAGCCGTTCGCAGATGGTGCTGTCGGTTCACGTAGGTGCAGTGTAAAATTACGAGTGGAATATTTAGCCTCGTACTCAGTCGAAAAACTGTAAAAAAAAAACTGCTTGTAAACCAATCAAAACTCAGGTAGACTGTGAACTGCAGGCTCTCCAGTCCAGGCCTTTCTCAGCTCGCTTCGCTCGCCGATTTTCTTCGGGAGCCGGCTCGCAGGTTAAACTCAGGAATTGCAATATACCATACATCGCTAGTTTTTACGACTATTTTGCAGAATGCAAAATAGCCTAAAGAGTTGTGGGCGACGAATTCACTCACACGGACGGTCGTTGGGTCGTAGACTTTTGTTTGTAATTCCGCCGACCAATGCATAACTTAACTTGGCGAAAATGAATAGAAGATGAAACTTGGTGCGAGCATTTTCTTATTTGAATTGTTTTAAAAACATTACCTACAAAGCATATGGTGTCATTGTTACAAAATGAACGCGGGCTCCAGGCAAGCGTGGGTTTTAATGAGCAAAATAAGAAATGGCAAGCACCAATTAGCTTCTTTGGGGGGGGGGGGGGGGGGGGGGGGGGAGAAGGAAAAAACACGTCGGAGGGGAAAAAGGAAAAGAAAAAAAGATCGTGCGCGTGCCCGACCGCGTGATGAACTCTTGCCCTTCCTGCTGTCTAATACAGTAAACCAACGCATTGAGCTAACCTAACACATAGATCCGCAACCCGTACATGTGTCTGGAGCGTTATGCATTATTGCCTTGCGGAGTCCGGGCAGCGATTTAAGTGTAATTTTAAGAGGGTTAAAGGATGCTAGGGATAGAAGAAAGAAAATTATTTTCGGAACACCACCAAAATATTTTCATATTTTCTTCTTATACTGCTGCTGTATTTCATCATGCAAAATAGTCGTAGTCGCAAAGAGACCTTTGATTAATAATATGACATATTAGTAAAAACAGCTTCCTTTTCATCTGATTTCAAAACAAAAGCTAGGCTCGATCTCGATTACTAGTCACTCACGCGTCCAGCCGTCTCTTCTCAGGTAGGAAAAAATAACAGCACTTGTGAGAGTGGCGGAAATCGAGCCTCAACAAAATCTAAATCTTTCGCAAGCAGATCCAAATTATAATGTCGTGCATTTCAATTTCCCGCGAAGAGCATTTACTACTGTCAAAATTGATGCGGCGTTGAATATCTTTGACGAGGTAGATTTAGTCGACAGATAACGTTATAATTGACCAATAGGAATTTTCCGTTGTTGGGAGAACGGAAAATTCGAAATTAACTCAGTATGGAAAGCTGACAGTCGTTTCTTTTAGCTTCTCTCCCCAGTCTCACTCTCCATTTTGACGGTGGCTCCAGACCCTACCCCTTCCGCGAAGGCGCGTGTTGGAACTCCGCTACTAAGAGGAAGACACGGGGGCTGAATCTGGATGTCTTTTTCTTGATATGAATTTAAAATATTGTCCTCACAACAATTTGCTCAGACATTGTATTGTTTTAAGGAGTGTAGAGCCAAAATACGGCAACAATAATATGCATTTTTAAGGGATTTAACAGTTTGACAATAAAAGTTATACTCCAGAGACCTTTTACGTGCAGTATTCAAGCACTTCACCTGATGAATTGCAACAATTTTAATTTGCAAACAAATCTGCCATCTTTTTGAGCGCACTAAACTCTGCGCGCAAAAACCTTTATTCTGAAAAGACTGCACGCAGTTCTTTTCGCTAATCAGAGCCGACAGGGAACACTAATTGAATAGTTATAGTTCTAATTAAGCTTGGAATCAACGAAAGGAGGTTTATATACTACTGAAGAAGGCAGACGGCTCGAGCCTTGCTTTCTTAACTGAAGCATGGATACTCAATTCAGTTATGGCTGTAACAGCAACTGAAAGCTGAACCAGCTTCGTCGCTAAATCAAAGCTGTGTCAACTAGCAGTTGGCCCACTGATCGAGCATGCCTGAGAAGATAAAACTACCTCCGCTTCTCTTTATTATGGTCAACAACTTGACAGACTCCTCAAAGACGGAGTACTGTTACAACTTTACACCAAAGGAAAAAGCTAGCCTGTTCCAGGCTCTCAGACAGTCCCCTTCATTTTTTCTTCGCTCGCTTCGCTTGCGATCGCCCCACTGACTGAAGGAAAAACTTGTTCAATCCCACATCAAACTAGCTTGCCTCAAGCTTACTGCATATATATATCCTTCCTTATGAGATCATCAAAATTGTGGATACTAACTGTGTCATATAAAAATAGACGTTTATACTCTTTACATTGCTCTGGCTTCTGACGAACTCGACGGAGTTCTCTCTTGTTAATTATCAGTTCTATCGCACGTGCTTTCTTTGCTCTCGGCGGTAAAATCAGTTTACACTATCCAACGCATTTCGGCCTCCGATGTAACAAGATGGTGGCACGATACACATTCTGTTACAGGGGGTTGTCCATGTTCAACCACTCAGTAACACCCAAAACAAGGCCAAAATCCGCAATGTATACTCCTAAACGAGACGGCAAACACACTGAACATTTTACATGGAGTCTTCCGGGACCTCGACGACTTAATTCGATTTTCAGTTCTTCCCTATATTTGAGTTGCCTTTCTGTTAATCCGTTTTGGTTGTGCGAAGATGTTGAAAAGTCGGTTCCTTTTATGGATTTCTAAGTTATATTTTTCCATAAGATCAAAAGGGCACCAACGATCTAAATAATATTAGATTAGGAAAACGAGTTGAAAACGTGAACATCATATAAATGAGAGAAAAGATTAGACATATTATTTTGGAGGGCACCACTGGTGGGATAGGGTGAACGCCCAAGGCGGGCCCACATCACGAGACATGCGCGAGTTTTGACCATATATCAATGAATGCATATATTTGAGTGTCTGTCTAAGATAGCAGAAAACGACCACTAAATGGGAACATTATATTTAAGCTAGTAAAAATACTAAAATCGAAAATAAGTTGTTTTTTTTGTGTATACATCATATTACTAAAATTTAAAATTAGTTTAAAAAATGCTAAAAATATTGACGTATTTAAATTTTTACTCTAGACCTTGAAACATTACAAAAAATACAATTACTACAATGACCGTCGGTCAGCACAGCGTTTAATTCTAACAAATATATTTTTTGCCTGTGCGATATGTCAAGGAGCGGTTAACTCGTTTTTAAAAAAGAGTAAATAACGGCACATAGTGCCTTCGGTTGGCGATGTCGGCAACAAACTAATTTTACGACCTAACTATCTATCGCATTTCCTAAATGCGTTGTTACAAGGTCTCATTTAGCAATAACGTCATCTCACGTTTCTTGAAATCTAATAAATCTTATTCATTTGAATATCATTTTTATATTTTGCTGACAATCAGGTAAACAAGTGATGTTCAGTGCAAAACGAGCACGAGCACTCGTGACAAAGCATCAGTAAAGCGCAATGGCGTGACTCCATTGTCGACATTTGTCACGCAATCGCGTGCTATCAGTTGCTTAGCAACTTCGAGACGAGCTTAACATGCCGTAGTCTGGTCAGCTGTATTACTTGTTTCCCCAATTGCCAGTCCATCTTCATCAGAAAGCTTGTCGTTGCAGTAATATGCCTTTGACTCATCAAGTGATTCAAAATCCAAATACGGTGTGTCCTCCTGCAACATTTGTTCCAGTGATTTCGTTGCACTTTCAAATGTGGGTCTTCCACTTGGTTCTTCCTTCCAACAATCTAACACCAGCTGATATCTGAAAAAGGGAAAGCTTGATTACTATCGCTAGACTGCGAGCAGACTATAATTAACAACTACTCCCGGAAGTGGAGGTGGCCAGTGGTGCATATTCGCGGCGAGGTAAATATCCACCACTAGCCACCGACACTGAGGTGAATAGTTCTTTTAGTGTTAATATAATCCATCAAATATTTTTCGCGCGCGTGATTGGTCTTAACGCATCACGTGATGTAGCCAAGACTGAGTAGTGGTGGATATTTACCGAGCCGCGAAGCGGCGAGTTTAATATCCACCACTAGCCACCGATACTGAGGTGAATAATTGTTTTAGTATATACCACATAAGATGAATGATTGGCGGACCAAAACATTACTTTCGGCACCCAAAGAGACACGCGGAGCCATTTTGTTTCTCTTCGGCTAGCTAGCACTGCTCGGAGGTGAATAGTAATTTTGCTAATCACCTCCGAGTTAACCAATCAGCGCGCACGGAAAGCACTATTCACATATGTGGTATATGCTAACATCCGATATTATTCACCTCCACTTCGGTGAATAATTGTTACCCACTAATAAGTGATATTCCCCAGATTTCGAACTTTGTGATTTACGTTCGCACGTTTAGCTTTTATCCCGAGCAAATCCAGTAAATTATTAAAATGAATAGTACTAAACATTTTGAAGTAGACTAGCAATATTTTGAGCGGAAGTAGAATAACTTTGACGTTTAAAAAGCTTTGAGAAAAGGTCTCCCAAAATGCGGCCTTGTGTAAAACCTCCATTTGGCTTCAAAAATGTGCACGGATATTTGTCCTTGGACATTATCTGTTCCTCGAAGCTCAGTTTTCCTCGAGCTTCGCTCTCAGAAAACTAATCGTTTTCTCGGAACAAATAATGTCCGTGAATAGTTTCGCAGTGTAAAGCAATGAGATAATATAGCCCAAAAGGATTTTTTTAAACCTCATTTATTCCTGTGAACGAATACAGTTTACAGATTACAGTTTTTTTACGTGACATGTGCGTAGTTCACTGGGTAAAATATCGACGGAGTTTACTGAAAGTGACTATCTTGTCGATGACACATACATTATGGGCGTGATACTTTATAGTTTAGTGTTTCAATACATTCAGAATACTATATAACACAAGAACTAAAAACTACAGTATTGAAGAAAAGATATTTTATTAGTATTTCTGTCGAGGATCTATCGGCTGAAAGTTGCCCCTTGGAAATTTGATGTTCATCAAACAAATACTAGAACGAGAAGCGCAGCGCAATTAAAGATGTCATGGGTATTTTCCTCGAATGGGCACTATATATATAGGCTGATATGGGCACTTCTAACAAACCGTCCAATATAGCGAACATACATTGTAAAGCCAGTCAGTTCTCTCTCGTAAAGACACCGGCTGGCTAAATTTTGTTTAAGTTACGTAACGCTTGTAACGAATACCGTAAAGTTCCGGTTATAAGCCCCCCCCCCCCCGGTTACAGGCCCATCTAAACTGGAAACAAAAAAATACATCCGGTTATAACCCCCCTTGATATAAGCCCCCTCTCCTGGATGACAGTACTGAACAGGGCTAAATGTTGCTTTATTTTGACTTTTTAACCCAAAAACGTATTTCGATCAACACTGCCGTGACTCGTTTCGAAACATTTTTTTATTCCGCTTATAAGCCCCCCGGATATAAGCCCCTCTGCTTATAAGCCCACCCAAAACCCCTTACGAAGTTGTATAAGCCCAGGGCTTATAACCGGAATTTTACGGTATTAGAACTGAAAAGAGCGAGTTCGTTTAATAAATTCTAACATAGCTACTTACAGTTGATCAGAACACGTGTCTGGTTTGTCCATCCGGTATCCAGTCTTGAGAAGATTGTACAACTCTTTGTTGTTTATTCCGGGATAAGGATTTCCTCCTGTAATAAAATTATAAATATAGAATTGAGTAGGCCTAGCTATCTATAGCCACTACGGACACTGAACTGGGGCCATTTTTTCAGCATTCGTAACTTATTGCTAGAAAAAATGCAAAAGGAACATCGCCATGGAACCCTTGTACGCATTAACATGTTCAAAAATAAATTATATTAAATTCCTTTAGTTCCCATCAGGATGGAAAACTGTCAGAAAATTCATCCTTACCCATTGTTGACAGTTCCCAAAGAAGAATTCCAAAAGACCACCTGAGGAGAATAATTTTAAACTTTACCACTCAACATGATGACGAACGGCGCAAGGGATATATGTATATTCACCTGCGTTTCAAAAAATCCCTGTTTAACAACTTGCATTGAGGTTTAAATACTCAGTAGAATACGAATAGTATCCATCCCCTGCTCCCGGGCAATTAGCGGGCACTTACCAACGGGCTGGGCTGTGGCATTATTCCCCTCGCAATATTTGACAGCCACACATGTTTTTACAGGTTTTTGACCTAAAAAAACCCTTGGAAAGGAATGTCCCCAATTAGCTTCTGCAAGCTAAATACCTACCCTGACACTTAAATAAAGTTATTATTATTATTATTATCATTATTATTATTATTATTATTATTATTATGGCTTCGTTTCCTGTGATGAATGTATCAGCAAATTAAAAGTCTATGACCTGACTGGTCATAACGAGATGGCAGGTCCACAGAAAACTTGAGATAGGACATTCGGGGATAAGTGGCGTGGGGGTGGAGGTAGGAAGGCTATGGGAGATGGTAGGAGGAAAGCGCGAAGCAAGAAAAGGCAGCAAGCAGGAAGCTGGAGCACAAAAAAACAAAACGTTTGCATGAGTTCTTAACTATTTCAAAGACCGTGATTCCGAAAAGAATGGTATAGGAAGCTAGAACTTCGTAGCTCCCTAGTCCACTTAACCAGTAAACGCTAGATTGCGATCAGTCGGTTTTTTGTTCCTAAAATTCTACGTGCGACCGGAAAAGTTCACTTTATTCAAATCAGGGAAAAAACGAGGAGGGAATAAGTCACATTCGTGTTATCGCGTCGAACGCTAGGAAGAGAAAAAGACTGCTCGCAGTCTAGCGAACGCAGACGTATTTCCGGCCGAGTCAAGCGGCAGCCGGCAGGTTATAGTCCGCCCAGTACCTTTTAGTTAGAGTGTCATCTTACAACACTGTAGTCAAACTTACACATCGCTTTTCGTGGTGTATTCACTGTTGTAGAGTGCTTCAGGTGCCATCCATTTCACCGGAATCTTTTTCCCTTTCTTCAATTTGTAAACGTTTTCGTGGGTTTGCCGCATTAATCCAAAATCAGAGATTTTTACAACTTTGTCCTCGCCAAGAAGAACATTGCGCGCCGCTAAATCACGATGGACAAATCCATTACTTGATAAGAAGTTCTAAGAAGAGAAAAAAAAGAATACGTAATGAAATCAGAACTTGTTAAAAAAGTACTCCTGTGATCAAAATTTCGATTTTCATTTTTTTTTTTTTACATTTTTGTGTACAAAATTTTAGACTTTCTTATTCATCTTTCCAAATTTCAATCCATTACGAACATCAGAGGTCACTTTATTTAAAATTTATTCCCAAGAATTTATGGCCGCCATTAATTAACCTTGTTCCAAGGCTTGGCTGCGAATGGGAGAACGTGACTTCAAAGGCTCAAAAATTATATAACAATCAGAAGAGAAAATTGCACGAAGAACAAGTCCAAAGTTTTTGTTCCTTTTCGCGTGATTTTTAATACTTGTTGTTATCGTAGCCGAAAAAAACAGCTGCGGAGCTCAAATATTGCAATTCTTTTGTACGTTTGAATAAAACAATTATTCCACTCGCGCTTGTTGGATATGGGATCGTTATAGCCTACTCGACGCTAAACTGCTCGCGTTTGCAGTTTTGATGCGACTCTTGGCTTCTCTTGAGGAATTGTGAAAGAGGAGAGGGAGGGGGTAACAGAGAGGGGGCGGCGCAGTTCAGTAAAAGGGACGAAGTTGGAGACGAAGATGTGAATAAAAGCAAATTACCAATAGAAAGAGCAAGAGACCTTTTTAATCTACATAACACGGTGACCGCAATAAACCTGTCTCATTTAAAATTCTTTTTAGAATTTTCCGTTCGAAAGCTAGTCAATAAGTACTTACCATTCCGCGAGCTATTTGCCACGCAAAGGAAAGAAGATCCTTCGCTACGAAATCTTCTTCATGCTGCACACTATCGTGCCGGGTACTCTGTGGAACTTTAGTAGACTCCTTGCTTCCCTCCACGTCTGGCTTGGCTTCCTTAACCGCGTTTTCCTGAGTAACAGTGCGAACGTTAAGAGTATAACGACGAGCTGAGTCTACCTGATCCTTATCTGCACCGTCCGTGGTTGCTTTGTCGCACTGCAATACTTCCTTGCTTTCTTCCTCATCTCTCACAAGCAGTGCTTTTGATTCATCATCAACGCTAAAGTGCACTTCATTTGCATCCAGTGCCAAGTGATTTCCTTCGTTAGAGTAATTCTTTTGATAGCTTCTCTACAGGAGAGAGGAATTCGAAAGGACTTCATTATTGCATTTCTCGAGTGTTTATTATTAATAGAGAGTGGATGACTGAAAGAGCGCAGCGGATGAGTTAATCGTTATGAAATAGAAATTAAATTAAAATAAATTAATGACTCTGTTAACGTTCCCAGGGCTTTTGGAAATGCCCTGGGAATGATGTTGTAATGTTTGGAGTTCCAGGGAGAGGGCCTATCAGGGACAGAGTGTTTGTTTCCTTTTCGCCTACAATATGTTTGTACTTTCCAAAGTCGCTAAACTATAAACCTCCAATACGTCCAATCTCCACGTCCACGCCGTAGGAGGTGGAAACATGCAAAGTAAGGGATTGCCGGGAAGGAGGAAGTATGGTGGGGAGTTACACTCGCCGGGCCGCTACGGTAGCCATGAAAGCCTGCCTTGATGTACCCTGAAACGTACTGGCCAACGGGTACCAGTGGATTGAGCGATTACAGAAACGAAAACAATGTTTACTACAACAGCTAGCCTGACTCCAGAAGAGGCCTCTTCGGAGAGCTGTGTGACGCCATCTGGGGAAATTTTTCGAGAAGCCAGATAAGAGGGCCGACACCTCTTTTGACGATTAAGGGCAGGACTAGGATTGGGACACGGAATTTCCGTACCCTGTACGAGGGCAGGCATTCATCCACCATCTAAAGCAGAGATTGTAAGAGCCCTAAAACAGCTAAAGAACGGGAAGGCAGCAGGAGCAGATGGCATCCCGCCTGAAGTAATTAAAATCAATCCTATCACCAAGCAGAAATGTTACATCCGCTTTTCCTTAAGATCTGGGAAGTTGAGAAAGTTCCATCAGAATGGAAGCATGGCTTTCAGGTGAAATTGCCCAAAAGGGGGACCTAGGACTTTGCAATGACTGGCAAAGAATTATGGTCCTTTCTATCCCAAGTAAGTTATTCTGCCGCATTATCCTTGAAAGGCTTAAAGGTGCTCTAGACAAAGAACTGCGATGTAATCAGGCAGGGTTTGGGGAAAGACAGATCATGCATGCACTGATGGTGTCCCCGATGATCTTTATAATGGTTGTCGATTGGATCATAAGAGAGAAGTGGAAGATCAGGGTAAGACAGGTATACAGTGGACACTAACAACTCAACTCTACGACCTGGATTATGGGGATAACATGTGCCTTCTTTCTCAGAAACTGCAACATATGTAAGCCAAAACCAACGGGTGATCATGCAGGTGAAAGGTGGTACTGCGCCAAGACAACGAGAAGAAAGAAAATTCATCTTTCTCGACAAATGTCTCAGAAAGATCCTCAGGATCCACTAGCTAGAAAAGATAAGCAACAAAGAGGACAGGACAAGAGCACATACCAATGGTGGTAGCACTGAGACGGAAATGGGCTTGGATAGGACATGCGCTACGAAAACCAGCTACTGATACTACCAAGCAGGCCTTGAAATGGAATCAGCAGGGTAAAAGGAAGGTGGGAAGACCAGCCAAAACTTGGAGAAGAACAATTGAAGAAGAGTTGAAGAAAGCAAACATCAGCTGGAATACAGCATAGAAGACTGCGGCCAACAGAATCCGCTGGCGCAGCATTGTGGGCGCCCTTTGCTCCACGAGGAGCCCAATGGAATAAAGAAAGAAGCTATAAACCAAAATTAAGTTCACAGCTCCATTGAAAACTAAACTAACCTCTGTTCTCTCGTGGGGTATGTGTTTTTTGGAACAAGAGGCGTTTATTACAATAAGTGAGAATCAAACTGCAGATGTTGCAGTACTTAGATGTTTTATGGAGTTCCTCTGAAGCACATTTAGCGTTAAAGTTATAATAAATTTTATCCTACCTGTATTCTCTTGTTTCTAAGCCAGTGTTGTAGATCTCCGTATGGAACATATTCTAGCAAAAGGAAGACAGGATCAGAGTTGACCCAGCAGCCCAGCATGCTGACAACGTTCCTGTGTGAACCGATTGCTTTCATGATTTCAATTTCGTCTAGAAGCTGGTTCCTGGCTTCCTCGTCTGCCCTGTCTAAAGATAAAATTATAGGTGTATATATTTGAATAAACCTCCAATAATTGCCGG
The DNA here is from genome assembly GCA_963693305.1 of Meandrina meandrites. NCBI lineage: Eukaryota > Metazoa > Cnidaria > Anthozoa > Scleractinia > Meandrinidae > Meandrina > Meandrina meandrites. Next base: position 19,002,162 of record OY855904.1, read on the forward strand.
CAAAGTGTACACAAACAATTTAATACCCTATTCACACCAAGCTAAAGCACGTTTAAAGATGTTTTAGTTACAGCTTAGAATTGTTTTCTTCATAGAAGTTGCTAAGTGTTTTTTGTCGACTTCGAATTAATTTAGCACAGGGAAAGCAAACGCTAGAACGTAAATGAACCGTATGTGAAATTCGGTCTTTCATTTTGTTGTTGTTTCCAAACACTGTTTCCTGGACACCGGTACAAAATGGTTTCGTATTCAGACACTATCAAGTGTGAACACTGCGTACTCTTGAGTCTTACAAATCCACGCCAACGTTGTATCGAAATTCCAATCGGGCGTACGTTTACTTGTTTAATCGAAAATAAACTGAACCACTGATTCCTTTGTTCTGGACTCAGAAAAAATATGAGAATTCCTTACCTCCTAAAACTTTAATAGCTACTGTTCGGCCTTCTTTGAAGTCGACGGTCTGTGTTCTTGCCTTGTAAAACACTTCAATTCCAGGGGATTCTTTGTACGTGCCTTTTAACACTTTACCAAATGCCCCTCGACCAATCTCTTCCTCGAAGACAACCTGTTGGGGAAGGACTTCCCAACGCCAAAGAGGAATAATGGTGGACTTGGATCTGAAGTAAAAACAATCACTGGACTTAATGACCGACCATCTCGGTTGTCAATAGTTACGCTGGATAAATCAGCAGACCTCCTGCGTTTAAAATACAAAAACCTGGAGAGGGGGCACTGAACGAGTCTCGTCATATTTCACCTGGTCTGGTCAATACCAAGCCGATTTGCCAGCCAAATACAATCTCGTCCCCAGAGGTCGCGATCCTTCTGGTCTGCACCAGGGATCAAGACCTCTGACCGGTCCCAACTTGCGAGCATACGCAGAGTACTCGCTCTTTATTTTTTCGCCAATCACATTGGTCAGATTTGACAACGAGTCATTGAATCGCGAACTAGCAGTGTTGGAGGTGGCCAGAAGTCAAGTAAAAAGGTATGACTTTTTTCAAAAATGCATTTGTTCGTAATCTTTATCAACTTAGTTTGTGTGTTATTGCTAGTTAAGCTACGATGAGTTTTTTCGTTCCTCCACGTTCCTCTAAGGGGAAAAGATCATCGAAACTTGTGCCACGCTCTCCAAATGGATTCTGGTACTCCTCAGGGTATTTTCTCAAGATTTTTGACAAGCAGTTTTATATGGAAGTCACCCAGACTCTTTGCAAGATGAAAGGAATGAAATGTTTATGGTTTTTGAGCATGGTTTTGCGTGGCGTTTTACGTTTCAGTAACCCATCAATGCGAGACAACCTGATATTAAATTACCTTCTGGGCTGACGGGCAAGTAGCTTGGTTTTCCGTGCTTTCCGTCGAAGCAAAAATATTACCATGAAAATGATGATGAGAAGGATGATGGTTGGTCCCGCTACTAAGCCAGCTAACTGCGGCGAGGAAACAACATTGCTACCCTCAAAGGCTGGAGATTTCACAAAGTTTGTTTCAGATTTGGTGGGTGGGGTCTCAACGTCATTTTGATCTAAACATGGAAAAAAGATAGACGCAATTTTTATAAAAGAAGAGAGGTTTTAGCTTTTTATACCAATATAGAAAGGCTATAGGATGGGAAGACTATATGACATATAGGAGGACTACAGGAAGACTAATTAATACTCCATGCTGTGAATAAAAGTCTGAACTAACAAAAGTCGCACGTGCAGCTACCTCCGTAGAATTCTACGATAAAACATCTTCTTCATCTCTTGTTAATTTTTAAGTATGACTGTTAATCCGTTAACTTTGCTGTCTGCTTTACCATGTTACTGACTGCTTTCATTAACGCTAACTGAGCCCCAGACGCAAAAAAGCCGTGCTCTAGGGCTCCGGGCCCGGAAAAAAACTGCGGCCTCTGCTGCTGAAATATGAGTACGCCTGGGGCTCCTGTGTCTATGGCAACACTTTTTGGGCTTTAGGGCTCCGATCACTCCCACTTTGGGACCCTGCTAACTTCATCCATCCCTGAAAACCAATCGCTTCAACGCCCCCAGGCTCTACTTCATCCAGCTCGACCCGCCATCTTGGATTTTTATCGCAGAGACGATCTTGGGAATCAGGTGTTCCTTTACCCAGAATGTCGGTACAACCCCTTAGCGTTGCTGCCTGCCTTTCACCAAGCTTTTAGTAAACATACCTGATTTTGTTTTTACTATCCATGTTTTCGACCTGTCGCCCTGCCCCAACTCATTCCAGGCCGAGATTTCGATCGTGTACTGCCTGCCACATGCTAGTGATACAGTATAGTTAGTCGCCGTAACGTTAGTGACGTTAACTTGATACCAGGGCGCCCCTGTAATTTGCGGCTGAATCTGTCGGTAATATATCGAGTACATAGTAAGAGGACAGCCATTAACTGCAGGTGGGCTCCATGTCGGGTTCACATCACATTCCGATGTTTCTGTTTCCTTGTTGTTTATAACAGGAGGTAATGGAAGATCTGCAGGAAAGAAAGACTTCGATAAAGCAGTATGAAAAAGGTCGGGGAGTAGTTAACATACAGTAAATGACATGTGTTGATTTCAGTGATAGTACTGCAGCACGGTCTACTCAACGACTTGGTGTAAAGATGTATATAGCGCTGTAAAATCATCGGTCACCGGCGGCTGAAAAATATTGCTCGTAATGTTAAAGGGTTTGTAGCCTATTTAAGTGTACAACCAAAAAAATATTGACTAAAACTCAGGCATAAAAACCACAGGAGCTAAATCAAGACAGAAGGTGCAAATCTGAACTAGAAGCATATCAAATAGAAATTGTATTGCGTTAATAAAGAAAAGTAATTTTAGTTATTGCTGGCTTGCACTGTCACGCCATAAAGAACTAAATTAGAAACCGTTCAATGAAAGATGCTAAGAAAATGAAATGTTATAACAGACCTACACTGGAAAAACTTCTCCAAGTCTCAGGTCTCTGTAATGCGCCGTTTCTGAGTTATTTGCCAAAACGTTTCACGCAAATTTATAGAGCTTTGTATGGAGACGCCATGTTGGTGTACAACTTCAGTAGACCAACATGGCCGCCAAATCATCTGAAATTCGCTTCTACGATGAAAGCGCTTTCTCTTCGCTCGTGAGCTCTTATAATGCGCATAAACACATCTCCTAAGACTTTAAAATGTTTTAAGTGCTGAAAACTATAAGAGGAGAGGTTTGTTCAACCAGTACAGCTTTGTCGCGGCCACTATCTCCGTGTCACGCAAAGTTACAATTAGGAAATTCAAAATGCTATATTCTTAAAGCGACAGACACTACAAGACTGAAAAGGTCATCTTCAACCTGGTGTAGGAAAAAAAATTAGAAGACCTCACAATAATGAGTTTAAAATTTTATGACGTCACATGCAAACCAAGAATTCTGTTAATAAACGAAATTAATTGCCCGGCGGAGCCGAAATAAGGCATATACATAACGATGTTTTTTTTTCTGGAGTTCCCAGTCCTTATTCCAAGATGCAAAGCTATGATTACCTCCGCCAGTTTTGAAGTTCCATATCTTACTTTCATTCAAAGCACTCTCGCCATATCCACTCATTGAAGTAACTACTATATCATACTCTGTGTTACAGCTGAGCTGAAGCGTGAGACTAGTTACATTTCGGTTCACAGCAACTGAGCGCCACACGCGTTTCCTCTTGGGTGACAACACTTCTCTGTAGTTCACAGTGTAGTTGATAATTGAACACGTTTCTTCAAAGGGAGGTTCCCAAGCCACAACGACAGTTCCCCCTGGTACTTCTTTGGTCGTGTTTACGATAACAGGAAAGCCTGAAAAGGGTTTTAGAGAAATATGGTTTTACTGATCCTTGCAGCCTCAAAGGTGCAATGGTAGTAAATTTAGTAAACTATTGCAAAGTATAGTATCTCCTGGTCGCAACAGAATTTAAAAAGAGGATTGAGATGTGTGATCTTTGAGTAAGAAAAGTGCTTTATTATATTTCTCCTCTATCTGTTCTAAATAGCAGCACTTGTTTTCGGAGATTGAATCAAATTGATATCGTTTTTATTTTGTAGTTCTCCGTATTCGTAAAAGATTAATAGAGCTCTCAACCAGAGTTTTAAAATTAGATAATTTTCGTCCCTTTTTAGGTATTTTTTATGTTAATTTTTATTGATTGAATCATAAAGCCTACCTCTCAGTTTAGTGATTTGTTCCTGGGACAGTGCCGTGCCAAAGACATAAAGATCCATCAACAAACCATAAAAGTGGTGATTGTTCAAGTGAACATCGCGACCAATTAGGTATTGCCACCCCGTGGGCGGAGAGAACGTGTCCCCAGGGGGATATAGTCTTTCCCCTTTTATTTTACCGTCAGCGTAGATCAACACGGACCCAGTCACGTGCTTCCACGTGACAGCCACGTGGGTCCATCTGTCCATAGTGATATTGCTACTCTTTAAGGTCCACAGTGTATCATCTCCCTTTTGGTGGCGTTGTAATATGATCTTATGGTTTTTTGTGCTTAACAGAAACTGTCTTGGATTATACCAGTCACTGTAAATCGCTCCCAAGTTCTCAGAGGCACATTTTGGTTGTTTAATCCAAAAGGCAACAGTGAAACTCCTACTGTTAAGATTGATTATCGGCGCACTGGCGAAGGAACTTGTTTGGTTGAAAACTATTGCCTTACTGCCAGGACACCTTCCCTCAGTAAAGGATGGCGATCCAATTAAACTGAAATGGAAAATGTGCGATTTTCACTCATATTTGATGAGGAATATTTGCTAAATAACTAAACGACCCATTTCTTTACGTTCCGGTTCTTGAACAATGCCAAATTTGTTGCAATCTTTGGAATGGGCGGATCGAAATGATCCCAGTTGCTGGCAGATAAGCGGCAAGATGAACAACATTTCCTATTAGTCTTGAAGGCTAGTCTACTATTCAGTAGTTTATTAACTATAAATGGCTTTAATTATTCCTTGGTATCCATTTCGGCGTCTTGCTAAAAGAAAAAAAAACACAAAGGCTCTGGCCTCTTCACAGCATACCATGCAGCTTTATTACAGGAACGGTGCACGCTACATAGTAAATGACCAACCTTATGTCTTTGTCTTGGCCATTCAGCAACCAGTGACCAAGAACTACCATATCTGAAACCAAAATGACAAAGAAAAATATATCATCCAGTATTCCTAATTAAGTTGCACCTTTCTGTTATATCTTACGTGCTAAACGCGCTTGGATGGTATATGAGCTCATGTACCATTGACCACAAATATGGTAGCCTACGCGTCGACAAAAACAGCTTTGGAGCTCAAATATTACAATTCTTTGGGCGTTTTTAATAAAACAATTATTCTATTCGCGCTTGTTGGATATGAGATCGTTATAGCCAACTCGGCGATACGTGCCTCGTTGGCTATCTACCATCTCGTATCCAACGCGCGCTTGTGGAATACTTATTCTACGAGCGAGCATTAATCACCGCTAACAAGCAATAAACTGCCTTTGCATGGGTGCACTATTTAAACATTAGAGTGTTTCTGTCAAGGGCCTATGGGCTGATAATTGCTGTCCGAAATTTTATGTTCCTGTAAACAAATATCAACCCGAGATCAAACTTTGAAGTTTGAGGGTCCTTTGTTAACGCATAACATTTCCAAAACCTTTCGATTCTCCCTTTTTACCCCTTTGACAGAAACACTCCATTGCTGTACTAATGTCTGAGCTTGTGTACCTGGAGGCCTCATCCTGCAGCATTTAATCATCTCAATACAGTTCAGATTGTCACAGTCCCCTTTGTACACGCCCGTCATATAGTACCAATTTTGACACTTGCTCCATCCTTTCTTATCTAGTGATTTCCTCACATCATGATCGTAACATTCCTCTGTCATGTTTTCGAAGTTTCTAGGTCTGCAACATAACGCTCGTTCGATGTTGCGCAGCTTAGTCTCGCTTGATCGGTAAACTCCTTGAAGAAAATGCCCTTCAGGACAGGACGCCCATATGTTATTTCTAAATTACAAAATGATAAAGTTGCTTATTTACTTTTCGTTATGGCACAGCATAAAAATAGTTTACTTAAGAAAAAACAAACAAACTAAAGAAGTAAACATGGATGGTTTCGACCGAGGTAGATGACGGCGGATTACGAACGACGACCGAAGAAAAATAGCAAATGTTTCATAATGCGCCATCCGTGGCGATGTCTGTTCCATGCAATGGGGAACGTGAAAATATTAATAACGGAAATAATTGAAGAGCAGTCGTTTCGTGAATCTTTTATTGGCTCAAAAACCACGCGTGCAACGTTTTTCTAGCCAATAGGAAGGAACAGAAAGCCATTTAAAGGCTCTGTCATCCTTTTCTTGTTCCCCAATATAGCATATCAGTAACGAATATCGCAAAATAGGACTTGTGTAACTGACCTGCTCAGAGAAGCTTTCCAATCTACTGTTTGACAGACAGGAGTGTCGTCTTTGTATTCGTGTGGAGGAATGCAACACCTTCCCTTTCTAATATTGTCAATGCCGTCAGGTGAAGAAGCAACAGCATCCTTTTTCCTCGACAGTCCATTCAAGTATCTTCCCAGTAAGCAGTTTGCCCATCCTGGACGACTGAGGGCTGTTTCCCAGTTTATCCCATAGCAGCTCTTGTATCCTGTAATCAACGACAGAAAAATTTACAAACTTGCTCTCAGGGATCTTAGAGATCGGTTTAATTTTTACTACGCGAAAATTTTGTTCTTCGGCGTGAAAGTGTCTCTGAAGGGTTATCACTAGTGTGTCGAATTTACCGTATTTTCTTGACTTAACGCCGGGGCTACAAGGACGTATTTCTCCCCATTTCACCTGCATTTAATCGAGGTGTTTAGTCAAGCTGTAAGCAAGATGATAAAAGAATTGAAAACCAAATTTATTTTCGACGATTTTGATGTCCAGTAGAAAATTTAGATGTGTTAGAAAAATGCGAGTATGGCCTTCGGTTGTAATGAAAGTTGGAACAGCAGTGAATATCACCAAAACAAATAAATGCTCCTCTTTATGTGCTAAAATACCAGTACTAAATTAAGAAAAGAATTACTAATAAAACGCGTTAGTCGTATATTTCACTTTCACTTTTTGGGTTTATTGTGCGTGCTAGGAAGAAAAAAAAATAGAACAGTAAGCGTGAAATGATTGCCAGTGAAAATCAGTATTAAATAATATTCATCAGCGAGCCTCAACTTCGCACAAAATTCCGATATTGCCCGATAGTTGGGAAAGGTTTAGTACAATGAATACCTTGACCGGCGTTTTCCACCGCATTAATTTGATCCGCGGTGAGAGCGACGTCATAAACCTGCATGGCAGTAATTCGTCCCTTAAAATACCGATGGTCATATTTTATTGCTCCCATTCTCACGTTATCTTGAGTAGCAAGAGTCTGGGCGGCTCCAATGTCCTTCTGCAACACTTGTTTTCCATCCAGCCACAAATTTGCAATACCGGTGTCGTGGTCATAGGACACACCAACATAATACCACTGGTTTAACGCCAGAGCTTGATCGGCAAGCAATATTGTGGTAATAAAAGTATAGTCTCTGCGGCTAAAAGCAGCATACAGCTTTCCTGAATGAATCCACAAATGAACACCCCACTGCCTACTGGCCAGCCCACCAGTAATTTTATAATTGAACACAGGTCCGTAGTTATTCTCAGGATATACCCAACATAATAATGTGAGGGAGCGCTGCGCGTCTATCCCTCCATTGTTTGGGAACTCAATGTAACTGTTGGCTTGTCCTGCGAATTGGTACGAGCCACCCGCCATACCATCGGGGCCCGCTGTTAGGGTAACACCAACAGGGGTACCCTGGGGTTGTCGATTTTCTATTTCCCGTGTTGCATACTTGCTGTTCAAGGGATAAACGGCGACCGGATCTGGAACAGTGACGGCTACGAAATTGAACAAAAAATCAAAGAATATTTTCGTGATAGTGAAGTCTCTTTAAGACAGAAAACTGTAAGGTGGACAGCTGGGGTGGCCCTCGGCTATTTTTGGGAACGGAGGCGATCTTTTCTAAATCGAATTTTTGGCATGTAAGCCTTAATAACCGATTTCTCTGATTTTTGGCATTCGAAATAAAAAATGTTCAAATTTTTTAAAGCTTTAATCTTTAGGGCGAACAAAATAAACGATCACAAGACATAAGCGCTTTTGAAAAAAAATCAACTTATAAAAAAAAAATGCGAATATTTTCCAAATGCGACGATAGATTTTTTCAATTATTAATGTCAACAAGTTCAAATTATCCACGTTTTAATGTGAGCAAGTTTCAACGAAATCGGCTGGATAGAAATTGCTGCACAGTTGACTGTTGAAGTTCGCTATAAAATATTATGCTTGTGCATTTTTGGGAGCTGTTACAACAACACTAAAGTATTGCTAAGATCCCATGGATTATTTGAAAGCTTAATGCCCGCTAGAACGTTGCTGAAAAGTATGGAAAGATCGCAAACTCCTAGCAAAAGTTTTAAACAAATGAAGTAGAAGAAGTTTACGGTCCGTAAATTGTGAATTTTGAAATTTTCGAATTAAAAAAAATCTACCGATTTTTTCTTTTATTTTTAAGTATGAGAAAATACAACATATATGCAATCAGATTTATTTAGTTTCGTGTGTCTAGTCTCGATGAAACTCGTCGAATTTGGCTCGCCAAGATAACTACTTCTCGTCTTCTATTTTGGAGCGCTTTGAAAACGCTCTTGTTACAGTAAATTATTCAAACTTCCCGCATTCAAAAGCGCTCATATTTCGTGATCGTTTGCTTTGTTCGCCATAAAAGCTTTAACAAATTTGAACATTTGTTATTTTTACTGCCAAAAATCAGAAAAATCGGTTGAGTTTTATATGCCCAAAATCCGATTTAGAAAAGAGTACCTCCGTTCCCAAAAATAGCCGCGGGCCACCATTATATCAAAAGAAAAAATCTCGAAAGTCATTGGCCCTCATATATTAATTAGCAAAATTTTCATCAAATGTGAGCCCCCGGGCGAGGCTTATTCCTTTCCTGGACCTTGTGAGGTGTATGTACAACGTGCCCATACATCCTCTGCATTAATTGTGGCCATACATTCTCTGCATTAATCATGCCTATAAATTCTCTGCATTAAGCATGGCCATACATTCTCTGCATTAATCATGCCCATATATTCTCTGCATTAAGCATGGCCATACATTCTCTGCATTAATCTTGCCCAGAAATTCTTTGCATACATCCGCTGCATCAATCGTGGCCATGCATTCTCTGCATAAAGTGTGGCCAGAAAATTAAGAGTCGAGAATGTAATTATTAAATGTAATTATGCCGTACGTTTATCGATTTAATATAGAATCGCATAGCTCAAGGAATTCTCGCGCTCTGATTGGCTAGAGATGCGAGGGTATTCAGCGCGGTATTGCGACTTGAAAGTGAGGCTGCGCTAAAATTCGCAACATTCACCACATTTTCATTTTAAAAAGGTTATGCGATTCAAGGAAAATCCATTACCTGACTCGTGAATTCCACGTTAAATTTCACTTGAAAAACCGATATCGCACTCATCGCTTCGCGATTCGTGCGATATCGGTTTTTCGCGTGAAATTTAACGTGGAATTCCCTCGTCAGGTAATGGATTTTCCTATAGAGTGTAAGATGATAGATGGCCTTACCACCACTTTCGTGCATTTGGTTTGACTATCCTTGTGAACAGGACGAAGATGACATCAAACATTTCCGTTGTGCATCACCGACGCACAGATGAAAATGTTTGAGACTATCCTTCTACATCTGAGGTTTACACGGGCACACCTCATTGCCATGGTATGCCTAAATTAAACCCTGCCCCGTATTGTGTCCATTAAGTATTAGTATAAGGTAGCCTATTGTCTGTAATTTGTGTGGCACTCAGGGCGAGGGTCCTATGTGTTTTGACATAATCATTTTTTAGCAAGACGGATTATCTTAGAGAGTCAAACAATGTCTTTAAAAGGTACTTCTCACAACAAAGATCACAAAAGTGACTGCGACTATCTTGTTTACCCTGTGCTCCTGGATAAATAATTAAAATAAATAAATAAATAAATAAATAAATAAATAAATAAATAAATAAATAAATAAATAAATAAACAAGTAAGTAAGTAAGTAAATCAATCAGTCAGTCAGTCAGTCGGTCGGTCAGTAAGTAGGTAAGTAGGTAACTAATTAATTAATTAATTAAGTTAGTAAGTAAGTAAGTAAGTAAGTAGGGAAGGAAGGAAGGAACGCACTGATAACATAGTAGCAGATTTCCGATACTCCTTCCTTTGAGTTCTATGTGGACTCATTTGTATTCTACTGGAAAAACTTACACTTTTCTTCAACTTGAAATACGTAAACATTGTTTGCCAAATCTCCTCCTTCACCGTCGGCCTTGCAATCGTGGCTCTGGCCATATTTGTAGAATGTCTCCCACGCCGTAGCACTTGATGCACACCATCCGCCATGTTGAAGTGCAAACGCGAGGAAATCCCTCTTGCGAGCTGCTACAGCGCACTTGACGATTGCGTTCTGACGGTTCTGGTATTTTCCATCCAAGATGGGGTCTGTTCCTTCAAGTGTTGGAATGGCTCGATCTGGGGCGTCTCTATAACATCCCACGCCTTTATAATCTATTATCACAGCAGATCGAAACATTAAGAACATATAAATGCTTTCTCTGTTTCCATCAGCGTAACTCGCATGTATTTGTTAGAAATTAACCTTTATCGTTCCATAGAGTTATGGCAAATGGCTTTCAACTAATCAGAGCAAGGAAGTAACCAGCCTGCGAGCAGGCTCACGCTGTTAAAATGTAACTGCATTTGTGCTCAAATAATCAATAATTATCTGCTTTTCGCTCAAAAAAAAACTTTACGTGATTTCTTGGTACTACACTCGCAACGCGGTACCTATTCCAGAATAGTCCTTGATGATTCACTGATTACTGTAGACACCAAATCACTTGATTACCACGAGCTCTGTATAATCTGGCGCACAACCAATGCCCAGAATAGTCAGAATTGGCTTTGTCATTAAATTGATCTAAATTACCTAGCCAAACGAATAAAATGAATGCAGTAAGTTGCTTCATTTGCGCGGTGATACCTTTAATGTAGTAGACCTGATTAGCCCACGGGCCACCTTCACCATCATCTTGACAATTCAACGATGTTCCATATTTGTTGAATGTTTGTTCTGCAGTTGCACTCGATGAGCACCATCCACCATCCTGAAGGGCGAAAACTTTAAAGCCTCGTTTTTTGGCCGCTTGGTAGCATTTAAAGATTGGATTACTTCTCGACTTTTCGTTGCCATCCAAGATGCTATCCTGCCCTTCTAATGTTGGGATTGCGCGCTCTGAAGTGTCACTGTAGCACCCGAGCGTCTGAATAGCTGTGTTGGATAAAGTGCTAATTAGTCCTTCTGTGACTCTTTTTTACTGTTTTTTTTTTCACTCTCTTCGCAATGATCTAACACGCGTCACGTCGTAAGGGATCACATAATAATAGGGGGCTTAAGCATGCAATGACGACGGCGACGCCGAGGACAACGGCTAGCTGTAGTGAAAAGTGAATTTACATTTTGCTGGACAATCTCGCGATTATCTAGATGTATTCAATGTATCTACCAGTTTAAGAACTGGCTCAAGCTGAAAATATAAAGAGAATATCTGTTCATTAAACCTCTTGTTCAGTGACGTCCCCGTTGCCGTTGTGTCGCTGATCACATGCCGGATCATTACATGATTCGGTAGACTAGCATAACTTACCGGGCCAAGTATTCGTTTAAACATCACACAGTCTTGCATTTGTAAATAATGCTTTCAAAACAGGATGTGACCATTTAAACTTTCTTAATTTTATTCAACGTTTGTTCAGTTTCAGCCGAAAATACTAACAATTCTGGCGAATATGTTTTTTACCTTGCACCACTGAACTCACGTGATGCAAAAATAGTCAATCACGGTACAGCCAAACGCGCCACGTGATGCATGTTTTATCACTGCGAAGAGGGTGACAATTTTTAAACGTCGGGGTCGACTAAGAAGAGTACTGTCATGAGTTGGAGTAAAGAGAAGAAGTTGTCGGTTTTGTGACTTTCTTCGTGTCAGTTTCAACAAAAATTTATATTTTATATTTCCCATAATTCTCCAAATAACAATAAACTGATAGAACAGAATTATCTTAGTTTTTGACAGGAATAACGCGGATGGCATTTTATTTTGATGCATTAAAGTGCGAACGAGCAAATTATACTTAGTTAGTATTTTACAACAAACAAACGGATGAACAGGCTAGGCTAGGATAGGCTGCTGGAAGGTCTTTAAAGCCCAGGTATGTTAAATTGAATACTTCAATTCACTATATATTCTGTTTACCGTAGGTTTTCGTACAGCACTGTCCGCTGTATCCACTTTGACAATGACATTCCCCCACTTTCCCAAAAATCGGAGTTCCGCCATTAGAACATCCTGGATTACAAGATTTGGTTTCCATTCGTTCAGGGCATTGATTACCGCATGTGGGAGGTCTGATAACAAAGCGTGTACGTGTCTGTGTCCCTCCGTTACCACAAGGCTGGGTACAAGCGCTCCACGGGCCCCAAGAACTCACGGCACACTTGATACATCCCCACTGCGTTTCCGCTTGATCAACTATCAGGACAAGGGTGAGGAGCAGAAAATGCAAAAACAATCTTGACGCCATTATGTCAAGCTTCTAATCAAACTAGAACAAAGATAAAGAAGGCCTGTTATAACCTGTGTGTTTGGACGGCCACATTGCTTCAGCCGCGCGCCGCTTTGTGCATGCGCAGGAGTAAATTATTTGGAGAGCACAAGCATTTAACGCATAAGATAAACGCTCTTTCTTCTTATGTTGTCGTCAATAGGCCATAAAGCATAATTGTGAGCCTTAGCACAAGTACAAGAAAACAATATTGTTTGTTGTTCTTGTACATGCTGTTGCTCATGCCTGAGTGAGCCGACCGTGAGCACCGCAGCACCGTGACAGTGAGTGTGTTTGTTTTAGTTATTCGCCAATGCCTTTGCTTGTGTTTATTCTTATGCCCAGTGAAAACCAGCATGTTGCCAAGAGACACGTAGACTCAATAAAAGGTCTCTTTGAGACAACGACTATTTTGTATAGTGGTCAGCGGAATTACAAACAAAAGTCTACGACCCATCGACCGTGTGAGTGAATGCGCTGGCCGCTATACTCCCATTTTGCATTCTGCAAAATAGTCGTAAAAAAGGAAACGTACTAAATGCCTTAGAACCAGAATGTGCCTATGAATTTGTACATGAATAGACTAAAGGCAATGATTAACGGTACTCGTACGATAGTTACAGTATAGAATTAATAATTTAAGGAAAGATTTTTAAAGAACGCCTGCTATCAAATAGACTAAATGGGTCGATATATACAGGAGCATAACTGATAGTTTGCATTTCAAAGAACCCTTTTAATCTTGCTTTAGATTCTCAAGGTAAACGTTCAAATGTTAACGTAGATTTTTAATTGTTACTCGACCAATGAAAATATTATGTTTCGGAAAAAAATGATTAATCTTTCGCTTGGAAAAATAACATTCTTTCGTCGTGAACAATACATTTCGTCTGTACATAGTTAATAGAGGGAAATGGTTAGGAAGCCCGGCTAACATCAAAGGAGCAAACAAAGAGGCCAAGATTGAGGTTGGAAGGTCCATGACCGTGCACATCTTTTGTTTTGCGCTCATACACTATGCATGAATTTCTTAATCGCAATTTTTCTATTGGTTAGTTGTATCAACACACGTAACCACCTATTGTATTTTGTCAGGTTTTATGCACGGTAAACCCCAAAAATAGGGAACAAAAACCTATAACAAAGAACTTTGCCAGGCTTCATAACCATTTCCCTCTATTAACTATGGTTTATACTAACTATGATAGCAAAAGTCGTTTCTGTCCAAAGCCCCTTCAGTCACATGACACGAAGATCGGGAACGCCTAAAATAACTGAGGATAGCCAGACGGTCCACTCAAAACAGAAAACACACCTAAGTGCACGACGACGCCACTTAAATTATTTTTTTTACCGTGTTGCAGAACCCTTTGAGCCCTTCCAGAAAAGATCAACTGTCTGCGAGTCTTTCTTCCAAACGAAAGCAACGTATATTAATAGGTTCGTCACGACGGAAAAAGTTTGTTTTTCCGTAGACCTCTTGTTGATTCACGAGCCTGTATATCCGTAATTAACTCTAAATTCTTACTAGAAGAAGTCTCGACAAAAAAATCACAGGATTGTCTCTGAAAAGAAAACATGAACAACCTTTGGCCTCTTTAAAAGAACAAACCGACTGAACGACACAAAGATGAAGAACCGGCACCTTTTTTCCAATTTTGGCCATAGTTTTGACTTATTAAACAATGTTAGAAGACATGTTTCTCAGTTTTTTTCTCAAGCTCCTCCTCCTCTTCTCGTCAACATGCTGTCATAGCAACTGATTACGATCATGGTTAGCGTTCAAGCAGTTCCAGTTCTCTGTCCAAAGTTGCTGTTTGTACTCATGTCCGTCCGCTAGAAGACACCGTCATTCATCAGTCCACACTCTGTCCGTTACCAGCGCTGTAGTGCTCAGCGAGTTTCATCACGAGACGCAGTGAGGATATTTTAATTTTATCAATCGCAAGATAGTTGAAGAAAACGCCCATCTTTATGGAAAACGAAGGGACCAATCTCGTGCCCAGAGTCCGCCAGCTCCTCGATCAGCGGTAGGTCGCTGGGACGAACTCTGGGAAAATGAAATTGACCAGGTCGTTATCTGGCTAGAAATTCTGGTCTTCCGGTTTAAATTGCACATGCTTTTAGTTCTAAGCGAACTTAAATCTCCCAGAACGGAAGCAAATCGAGAAAGTTTGATTACAAGTCGAAATGAAATGAGCATGCGCTGGAACAAAGACGGGACTCGAGAGAGCGGCGGAAATTGAGCCTTACCATTTTCGGTATATCGGTGTTTTAAATGAAAGGTCTTCACGTTTAGCCTGCCGGTAATCCGTGTCTTCTGCGTGTGTCTTGCATGATGTTTTGCAGAGGACTGCTAAGAAATATACAAGATGTACAACGTGCGTACAAAACGCTCTGCACGTTCGCGATGCTGTGAATACATAAATTAAATCCGGCAAAGTCTTCTCGCTGCTGGCGCGTAATGGCTCTTCAAAATGTGAATGCTGTCGAGCAAGCAATTTCTTCTTCCTTGAATTAATTGGGGCCACTTTCACAGAAAAACGAGTAGCGACAAGCAGTAGAATACATCCTGATCTACAGAGACGTTCTTGTTGTGCTACCGAAAGCTAAGGGTTTGGTAAAATACTAATTTACCAAATTCTTGCATTCTCATTAGTTTGTATTTGGAAGCGAATACTGCCTTCGATATGCAGTTTTGCTGTGATAAGAGATGGAACGGAGAACTGAATGAAAATTTTTTTGGCGAGATTTGAAGCAACTTAACATTTTCGCGACTACCCTAGTAGGCCCTTTCAGTTTGTCAGAAATGGGCGGCCAGACCGGTATGTTCGAGAACAGAATTCCGCTGTTAGTCGGATTTCTCCTGTCAAATCAGTCAATACTTAGCTCTTATAAACCGAGCAGGAGGTCTGTTTGGGAGAATCTTGACCGAGGTCGTGAGTACAGACTGAACGCAGTGAGGTCTGTACTCATGATCGAGGTCAAGATTCTCCCATACAGACCGACTAAGCTCGGTTAATAAGATGCTTATTATATGGCCAAACTAGAAAACGTTTCAGCTTAAAAATTCGCTTCGGTTCGCCGTACTCGCTGACATTTTGCTAGTGAACGGCGATCACGGAAAAATCAGAACAAGAGAAGGTCGATATCATCGGCAGGTATGTTTTCAACTTCTCTAGCCTCTTTAATCGACTGATAAAATATTCTTACCCTTGGTGTTTTGATTTCGTGCCTGTGAACTGAACGAAAATTTGCCAAAGTCTGCTCGTTCTTGTTAACTTCTTTCGCGTCAAGCTTTTGGTTCTTCCATTTATTACTTTTTAGCAGAAACAAGTCAACGTACGTTTTTGCATTTTTGTTTGTAAAATTCTCAACGTAAGTGCAACCGGTCTAGATGGGAAAATCTAGACCGCGGTCAACCTCGTTCCCAGGGTCTCTACTTCAAACATCTGGCCATCTGAAACAAAATATGTCTTTCCAGGGTTTCGGGTTTGGTTAACTTCCGGGAATAATTTTCAGACTTTCAGACGGAAGTCCAGACTCTGACCGAGGAGCTGGCGGACTCTGGGCACGAGATTGTGAAGGGATCAGAATTACAAGCAAGAATTATCACATGAGAAAATGAATCCGGTGAACAACAACCACGACCTTCTGCTCGGTTAATAAGAGCTATTACTGGGGTGACTAATATATTTTAAATTTTAATTAATGTCCTCGGTACCTCATTAGTGCCTTTTGACGGAATATATGGCTATGTATTCCACGTTGGCAAGTCAAATGAAGTTTCTCAGTCATTTTCAATGATATCGTCTTATCGAAAAAAAAAAATTAATTACCGGAACCCTTTACCAATGCCAATGAACTATGCATGTATAAATGCACATGCCATTAAAATATAGGCAAACCTAATTTCTTATATTTTCGTGAGTCTCTGACTATCAGCTGCATGGATTGCCAAAGTGAAACCCGCGATCGGAAAGAAACGCTAAACTTTATAATGATTAAATCATTTTACCATCTTGAAGTGTTTTGCAATCACAATTCAATCGCATTGGTTATTCAAGTTTAATTTGTTGCATGTAAATGTTTCTTCCTCATGACACAAGATCGAGAGGTAATAATTTTTCATACATGAAACCGCCGACTTTGACCTCGAAGATTAATGATCACAAGCGAAATTTTCAGTAGACATTTTATTCGTCCTTAGCTTAGGCCATAATTGACTTAGCTACAGAATGATCACAATTCTTATCGTATTCAAATTAAAATTTGTCGTTTCTTTAAATATTTATATATTCTTTATTCCATGAGCTGACAGCAAAATTTAAGGTCACGATAATTATAAATTAAAGTATTATGAAGTTACTCTGCCTTATTTTTTGTCGTTAGTGTGGACATTTAGACCCCTCACCTAAATTTTAATTTTCCGTCGCATCTTTTATAACTAAGGCCGCAATTTTTGTAATGTGACAGCAGCAATTTTGTTTGATTAGAATGCAGATATAAAGTTCCTCATGATCAGAAATTAAAGCACCCATTTGAAAGAGCACAGATATTCAGCCGTATTCAAATTCAACGTTGCATATTTCGCTAATTTTAAAGATTATTATATCGAGCATTTAATCTTCTTTGCCTATAAGTATATATGTGTGTGCCATTGCTGCGATTTCTAATCAGGCGAAGTGAACATACGAAGCTCCCTGTAATGAAATCGGATGTAAAACTCACGCTTTTGACAAATAATTAAAAATGTTGTTTCGTACTTATACTTCCATCATATCTTTTATAACTAAGGCCGCAATATTTTTTTATATTTGTACCCAGCAGTTCGACATAATGTTAGACAATGGACATTTTGTTTGATTCGAATTTCGATAGGTGTCTCATGATCAGAAATTAAAGCACTCATTTGAAAGAGCACTAAAACCAGCCGTATTTTTTTCAACCTTACACATTTCGGTAATTTTACAGCTTATTATATCAAGCATTTAATCTAATTTGCCTGTGTGTATGTCATCTCTACGATTTTAACGAACAAAAATCATTTCGTACTTGATTGCGAATTCATCCCAGACTGAAGAACGCTCAAGTCAGCCTACGCAGTAAACGCCCTTCATAAAATGACTTTTTGCACAAGGCGTTGAAATAAAAGAAGCTATGGTACGATTTTTCCGATGTACAAATGACGTTTAATTAAAATTAAAAGAATCATTAAAAATTTAAGTTAATTTCTAAGGTTCAAAAACACCAAAGAAGTAGAAATAAGCCGAAAATAAATAAGGATGAAACAACGGAGAAAGATTCAATTTGGCGGATTACGAAAGACAAACTTGAACGACAAAATGCGTTGTCCATGACGTACTCCTTTATGTCCTTGTGTGTATGTTAGATGATTTACCATTAATATGGGAAATTGGTTATGCCCAAGTGCAAGCTACGCTTATAACGAATGTTAGATATAACGAACATTTGTTGTCAGTTTGTTATATTGAATGGAGTGGAACCTTACTTACGTAGTGTCGTTATCGTTTATGCCAGCTTCAGCGTTTGATGCATGTAGTGTTCGGCTTCAGTACATAGGTCTTCTAACACCACGTAACACGAAACATTTCTCGTCTCGTCGCAAAAACAGTACAAAATTGCAAAACAAATTAATTACGTGCAGTGAATTGTTTTTAAAGACCATTTTATACATTCATCTTTACCTGTCATATGTCATGAAATCGCTAATTACGCCTTCCATATATAATTGACGCACAAAATACACCAATAATGGCCCCGAATTTGAAATATCCAGCCGAAGCAGCGTGTTGCTGTTTTCTAAACATCATCGCTTCAATGGGGAAAATGATATTTTAGTGCATGCCAGTGACACAAATATTTAGTCACTTTTAGTTATTGATAAATTTCAACTAGAAACTCCGCTGTAATAGCCACGGGAATTGCAGGTGTTTAATCAAATTTGAGCACGTTTTAACGACGATATTAAAACTAAAAAATTTTAACGATGAAATGTTGTATGTTTAATAGAAGAGGAACAATCGAGTGGCACATTTCAATAGCTACCTTAAAGCTTATATTTACACAGGGTTTAGGATTAGCGAAAATCGCCCAAAAAACAAAAACTTCTATAGTTATTCGAAAATTCCACCCGAGGCCACAAAAGCTAGGGCAGCTGTTTCAATAATCAGTGACTGGACATGCATAATTGAAAAATAAGGCATGCTTGTGATAGGATAAGATAAAACTAGGCTTTATCTAGGACAAATGACAATAATGATTGCCGGCCGTTCAATCAAAGAAGATGAAACTGCATTCAGTGAGTTTGAAGCTCTTCTCTTCGCCAAAACAAACAGTTGGAATGTGAGGCTTTTACCAAATCCCGTCGGAGCACACTTAAAACAGCTTCCTAGCTTTTCTTGTGATTTCAAAACAAAAGCTAGGCTCGATTACCAGTCACTCACGCGTTCATCCGTATCTTCTCAGGGGGGAATCAAAGGTCTCTTTGAGACAACGACTATTTTGCATTATGAAATATATGTATGAGCAGCAGTATAAGCTGGTGGTGGTGTTCCAAAAAATAATTTTTCTTTCTTCTATCTCTTCTTTAAACCTCTGAAAATTACACTCAAATCGCTGCCCAGACTAATGCATAACGCTCTAAACTCATGTACGCATTGCGGTCCTATGTGTTAAGTTAGCTCAATGCGTTTGCACAATGTATTAGAAAGCAGGGAGGGCGAGAGTTCAATGCACGGGCGGGCACGCACACGATCTTTTTATCTTTTTTTTTTCTCTCCCCTGACGTTCTTTTTTTTCCTTCCTTTTTTCATCACAAAAAGCTAATAAGTGCTTCCTATTTATTATTTTGCTCAATATTTTTGTACTGCATGCCGTATGTTATAAAACCCACGCTTGCCTTGAGCCCGCGTTCATTACGCAACTACGACGCCATATGCTTTCTGGGTAATGTTTTGAAACAATTCAAATAATAAAATGCTCGTACCACATGCTCTTGCCATACGCAGTTTGTTTTCGCTAATCAGAGCCGATAAGAAACACTTATTGGAGCTTTATGTACTACTAAAGAAGGCAGACGACTTGAGCCTTGCTTACTTAACTGAAGGATGCACACTCAATTCATGGTTGTAACAGCAACTGAAAACTGAACCAGCTTCGCCGCCAAATCAAGGCTGTGTCAACTAGCAGTTGAAGAAGAAGAAGATAGAAGATAAAACTACCTCTGCTTCTCCTTATGACGGTCAAAAACTTGACAGAACCCTCAAAGACGGAGCACTGTTACAGCTTTACACCAAAGGAAAAACTTATTCAATCCCACATAGATCTTGCCTCTAGCTTTATGCATGTACTTATGAAACCATCAAAATTGCGGATACACTCATTGTGTCATATAAAAATAGATGTTTATACTCTTTACATTAATATTGCTCTGGCTTCTAACGAACTCGACGAAGTTTTCTCTTGTTAATTATCAGTTCTATCGCATGTGCTTTCTTTGCTCTCAGTTTACACTATCCAACGCATTTCGGATTTCGATGTAACAAAATGGTGGTACGATACACGTTCCCATGCAGGGGGTTGTCCATGTTTATACCACTCAGTAACACCCAAAGCGAGGCCAAAATCCGCAAGGTACACTCCTTAACGGGACGACAAACACACTGAACCTTTTACATGGAGTCTCCCCGGACCTCGACGACTTTGGTCGATTTTCAGTTCTTCCCTATATTTGAGTTGCTCTTTCTGTTAATTAACAATTATTTCATGAGCCCGCGTTGGATAGGGGGTGGTAAATAGCCAACGAGGCGTATAAATTAAATTCTTCTTTATTATAACTCAGCTGGACATTTCATTTTGAAGTAATAGTATTAGGAGGCGGGAAAATTTGTGGCGCGGTGTTCACTTCTTGAGTTGAATGAAATAAGCGAGGAAAGCGAGCGAGAGAGTTTTTTTCTGAAGATTTTCCTCGGAAAATCTCCTCGTAAATCATCTTTTCATCCTGGAAAATTGTGACAACAATTAAGGTTTACGGGAGATCCGAAGCAATTATTATAGGAGGGGGACATTGGTGGGGTTCTGAACATAGCAGACATATTTCATCATAGAACAAGGATACCTCAAAATTGTACAGTAGAGTGATTTTGCAGAATTCTGGTTGTGCTAAAATTTTGTGACTTATTTTTATTATTTTCTTATTATTTAATTTTTTTTGGCGATGTTGTCAGTTTTTATGAAGACGATTGTTTTTCCTAGAAAGTATACTTTGAGCCCTTTCAAATGATATATTGGAGTCTTCACTGCTGTAAATACCTTTGGAGTTATTAAATAAAACGTGCAGTGTGGCCAATGTTGTGACAAGAAAGGGTTTTATATAAGGGTTTTATTTAACAGTTATTCCACTCCAGACGCTTGTTGGATATGAGGTAGTTTTATAACGTAGCTAACAGAGCCGCGCGATCAAATTCACCTTACCTAAGCGTGCAGCGTGCACGCTGACAGCGTGAGAAAATCGCTTCGTGCGAAAATATAATCCACCACCAATGTTATAAAACAATTGGTTCATGCTTTTACTGTGCACTTTCGAGCTTTGGTGCACTCGGAAAGTTTGGAAACCACTCAAGAAGCTGGAGTTGCTCCCGGCTATCGTCTCAAGTAACTCTTACGCTTCATTCGTGCTCTCCAAACTCTCCGCGTGTGCCATAGCTCGTTAGTGCACGCTAAGACATGAACTGCCAATTGTTAATTTGTTTGCAATAGGAATAAGCGACAATTCTGGAGCTCTAAAAGGTATTGTGGTTACTGGCGCCCAAGCAATGAATAACTACGAAGTTCCAGTTTTAGGCATGCTTAAAGCTTTATTTAAAACGTGCAGTGTGGTCAATTTTTTTTTTGTGACAAGAAAGGGTTTTATATATGAGGTAGTTAGTTTTTTATAACGTTAACCGGCCAGTTACTAAGTCCCGAAACTATTGCCAGTATAATACTGTAAATAAAACCCCTTTTACCATCTTCTATTTAGGCGACCGCGGCCACCATTCTGCCGTCCCAATGAGCGTTCTTCTGTTGTTTTTGCCCCATTTAGCAGCCAGTAAGAATGTAATATATGATGTTTGGGTTTATTTTGAACAAGCTCGAACAATGACGGCTGATTAAATCATTCAAACATAGGTTTATTGTCGTCTTCATGTGGTTTCGTTAGTCCTCAGTTTTCACGCTATGACATAACGTAAACTTTTTAAACGGCGTTATGCTAATTTCTGACGAACCCCTATTAAGCGGCCAGCCTCTATTAAGCGGCCAGTTGCCATTCCCCGAGGGTGGCCGCTTAATAGAGCTTCAACTGTACTTTCTTCTGAGTGTTGAAGAATATGTATAACGTCTGCGCTAACTGGAGACGTTCTTGTTTAGAGAAAATATATTAAAGACTGTTGTGAATATGGAAATTACAAGTCGACCTCTATTTATCATGTATTCTGTTTCTTGAACGGATACTGAGTGGTAGAATTTTTTTCCATGAGTTTTTCGACTTTGCACGAGACTAAATGTTCCACTCGTAATTTTAAACTGCACCTAGGTGAACGGGCAGCACCATCTGCGAACGGCTTGGTAAAAACGACAAATACTTCTAAACACGATTTCGTTTTTTTTTTAATTTGTCTATCCACCTATCGGGTGAATTGCTCTTATCATTTGTTCCTTTTTTCTATTTCCTTCAAAATGCAAACAAAACTTGTAACCTGACTCAATCATAATCTCAATTTGCATGCACAATAAGAGCGCATATCAGTAAGTGATGCCAAAAAAAAGATGAAGCCTATACCGCAAAACAGCCGTATTATTTGCGACCGCGCTCGAGCGGTCTTCGAAAGCGAGGTCCGGAGCCAATGTCAAAACGGAAAGTGAGACTGGTGACAATCGGCGCTTCGCGCCTTCAATACGGGACTGTTTACGATTTTTGTGAAAAAACGACTGTTTTGCAGTCTAGATGAAGCCTAGTTTTATCTCAGCAGCATGTCTTATACATTTTTAATCAATGATTATTAACGCAGCTGCCCTATTTGTGAACTCAGGTGACGTTGTCACTAGATGATTTTATTTTTGGGCGATTTTCGCTAATCCTAAACCATGTGAAAATAAAGTCCATAGGTTAGCTATTGAATTGTGCCGCTCGATTTTTCCTCTCTTACACGTAACATATCATCGTTAAAATTCTCTAGTGTCAGTATCACTGATGTCAAATTAAAACGCGCTCAAATTTGATTAAACACCTACAGTTCTTTGCGCTGTATTCCGAGGCCTCCACAGCGGAGTTTCTATAGTTGAAATAATTAATCAAAAGTGACTTAATTTTTAATTTGTCTCAGTGGTATGCACTAAAATACCATTCTCCCCATTGAACCGATGATGCTTTAAAATGGCAACAGGCTTCTTAACAAGCAAATAAGACTGGATGTCATTATTGCGTATTTTATTTGTCAAATATATACCAAAGACGTAATTAGCGATTTGATGACATATGACAGATAAATTTGAATGTATAAAATGGTCTTTTAAATTCATTTCACGTAATATGTTTTGCAATTTCGTGCTGTTTTGCGACGAGGCGAGAACTGCTTTCTATGACTTGGTTTGAGAACACCTGTGTACTGAAGCCGAACACTACATGCATCAAACACTGAAGCTGACATAAACGATAACGACACTACGTAAGTAAGGCTCCACTCCATTTTTATAGATATAACAAACAACAAATGTTCGTTATATCTAACATTATAAGCGTAGCTTGGGCATAACCAATTCGGCATATTAAAGGTAAATCATCTACCATACACACAGGACATCAGTACGTCATGGACAACACATTTTGTCGTTCAAGTTTCAAGTTCGTAATCATCCTTGTTTGGTTTTGGTTTATTTCTACGTCTTTGGTGTTTTTGAACCTCAGAAATTAACTTAGAGCTTTTAATGTTTCCTTTCATTTGAACGCTATTTTGGACATCGTAAAATTGTAACATAGCTTCTTTAATTTTACGCCATCTATATCAAAACAATAATTATGAAGGGCGCGCGTTTACTGCATAAGGCTGGCCAGTCCACTGGCATTAAGATGAATAAGCGTCCAAGTACGAAACAACATTTTTAATTTAATATTTGTCAAAAGCGTGAGTTTTACATCCGATTTCATTACAGGGAGCTTCATATGTTCACTTCGCCTGATTAGAAATCGCAGCAATGGCACACACATATATACTTATAGGCAAAGAATTCAGATTAAATGCTCGATATAATAATCTTTAAAATTAGCGAAATATGTAACGTTGAATTTAAATACGGCTGAATATCTGTGCTCTTTCAAATGAGTGCTTTAATTTCTGATCATGAGGAACTTTATATCTATATTCGAATCAAACAAAATTGCCGCTGTCACATTACAAAAACTTCGGTCTTAGTTATAAAAGATGTGACGGAAAATTAAAATTTAGATGAGGGATCTAAACGTCCACACGAACGACAAAAAACATGGCAGAATAACTTCATAATACTTTTTCTTTATAATTATCGTGACCTTAAAAACGTTAAATTTTGCTGTCAGCTCGTGCAACAAAAGAACGCATAAATATTTAAAGAAAAGTAAAAGCTTAGCGGAAATGGCAAATATTAAGGTAAGAATTTTAATTTCTTTGCTAAGTCAATTATAGCCTAAGCCTTTTACTGTTGCCTTTTATTTAAACGTAATTTTGTACATCGGAAAATGGTAACATAGGTTTTTTAATTCAACGCCTTCTATAAAAAAAAAAAAAGAGTGGGTTATTTCGTTGGATGATTTCAGTTCGTGATCGCTTGCTATGACAGCTTTTTGACGAGGTGACGAGGAGGAACTTGAGAAAAAACTGAGAAATCTGTCTCCTTACTGACATTGTTAAATAAGTCTGTCAAAACTATGGGAAAAATTGGAAAAAAGGTGCTGGTTGTTAATCTTTGTGTCGTTGAGTGGGTTGTGTGGCCAAAATGGCCAAAGGTTGTTCATGTATTCTTTTCAGGGACAATCTAGTAGCGTGATTTTCGTTGAGTTTCAGTGTTTCGACTACAAAGTTATTA
Organism: Meandrina meandrites; assembly: GCA_963693305.1. Taxonomy (NCBI): domain Eukaryota; kingdom Metazoa; phylum Cnidaria; class Anthozoa; order Scleractinia; family Meandrinidae; genus Meandrina; species Meandrina meandrites. Next base: position 19,027,043 of record OY855904.1, read on the forward strand.
ATCGCATTCGTTACTTTGCCAATTGAAAATCTCAAGCACAGCGTTGGTAGTCATGTTTTCTGAACTGACAAGGAAATTCTTGACAAGGGTTTATCGATCTTTCAAAATGTCGGCAGATTAACCCCACTGACAGTATTCACTTGTGAATTATGAAGTAAGTGGTTGGAACAAAGGACAATAGTGGGTGAGATCTTTTCCGAAAAGTCCTCATGTTCGAATTCAGAGTCTATTAAGGACCATTACGGATATATAGGGGCAACCAAGTATTTCCGCTATGAAGAAGGCATTAGTGTAGTTTCCAATCTCCCCTAATTAGTATGGGGTACTATTTCCCAAGCTAAAAGGTTTTTGACACTCTCATCTCATCATCATCAGCTGCTGCTCTCGTCTGGGAGAAAGACTTTCGCTTATTGCAGACGGTCGATCTTTCTCTTTTCGTGCTTGGTTTCTGGAACGATTCAAACGTTTCTGCTGCATCATGGTTGTGCATGGTTAAAAAACATTTAATTTGAGTGGCATCGTCTTGCCCTTGGGCTTGTTATCAGATTGAAGTCGACCATCTATTTGTGGCTTTTCTCAGTTAATCAGGGCGATTGATGGTTTTTCCAGTATGGCATATTCTCATTGTTTGAGTAATAATCAAAAATCCAGTTTAACATTTGAATGTTTATCTTGAGAAAAATGAAGCAAGAATAAAAGGTTTCTTTGAAATGCAAACTGTATATATCGACCCATTAGTCTATTTGCTAACCATCACGTCATCTTTCAAATCTTTCCCTGAAGACTTCTGTACTGTAACTGTTGTAGGAGTATTATTTATCAGTGCCTTTAGTAAATTTATATTCTGATTTACAGGTATATTCTGGTCCCAAGGTATTTTCTGAGTTCGTTTCCTTACACTTGTACATGGGCTATTTACCTCTCGTGATAACAGCCTGGTTTCCACTGGGCACAATCACAAACAAAAGCATAATTAGCGCACAAGAAAAACAAACACACTCATTCTGTCCTCATTTGCCACAAGCAAAATCATAAGCACAAGATCAACGACCAATACTGTTTCCGTGTGCTTATTCTTATGCTTGTGCTTATGCTTATGCTTATGCTTATTGCAGTGAAGGCAGCATAAAAAGAATGACTCATTCTTCTAATGCTGAACGTATTCCTTTTTTGTTATGCGTGCATACTTGTGCTTGTGCTTGTGAAAACAATCTCTCGCCATATTATTGACTCGTACACACAAAGCGTGCGGCTGAAGCGGTGTGGCCGTCCAATCACACAGGTTAAAACAGGCTGGTTTTTCTCTTTCTTCTAGTTTGATCAGAAGCTTGAGATCATGGCGCCAAGATTGTTTTTGCATTCTCTGCTCTTCACCCTTGTCCTGATAGTTGATCAAGCGGAAACGCAGTGGGGATGCCACAAGTGTACCGTGAGTTCTTGGGGCCCGTGGAGCCCTTGTAGCCAGCCCTGTGGCAACAGAGGGACACAGATACGTGCACGCGGTATTACCAGACCTCCCACATGTGGTTCATGCCCTGCACTAGTGGAAACCAAATCTTGTAATACAGGATGTCCTAATGGCGGAACTCCGATTTCCGGGAGCGATGGGGAATGTAATTGTCAAATTGGATACAGCGGACAGTGCTGTATGGAAATCGACGGTAAACAGAATTTTCAGTGATGTATTCAATTTCAGGTGGCTCAAAACAGTTTCCTTCATTTTTCAGCAACTCAACGGATCAATACTACGACTTTTTTTTCAGTCGATGTAACAATTTTGGTATTAAACAGATACCCAACCACTGGTAGGCAAGTTATGATTATTTTCTTGACATTAAAGGTTACCATAGCAACGGCATAACCTGTTAAAAACACCCTTAATTTGAGCTTTAAATGTCTGTAACTCAAAAAGAAGGCTGGTGACGCCCATCTTTTATTATCAAATTGTAATCAACGGAATAAATTTAACAACTTTCGGCAAACTTAAAAAAAATCTGCACATGGGGTTCAGGTAAAGCCTCGAGCCAAGTGACGCATAGTATTACTGCCGGCGTTTTCCCTGTTTCTGTAGCATTAAGTGACTAGGAGTATTTTTACCCAACCCACCCCCCGGATGGGATGCTAGTCCATCGCAGGGTTACCCCAAGCACTAACAGGGTACCCATTTATACACCTGGGTGGAGAGAGGGACGATATGAGTAAAGTGTCTTGACTAAGAACCGGGACCTCTCGAACCGGAGTCCAGCGCGCTAGCCATTAGGCCACCGCGCCTCCCACGATGGGGTTTAGAGCCACCTTAAATTTACAAAAATATAAGATGGCTATGAACCCCGTGAACAAAATTGTTTTAAACTTTGCCAAAAGTAACGTGCATCTTGTCTTGCTGATCATAAAATAGAGGTCACTGAGCTTGTTTTTGAGTTATATAGCAGTTAATCTAAAATTAAGGATGCATTGAGAAGGTGAAACTATTGTAAGGTACCCTACTGTGTCGTAAAAATAATAATAACGTGTTCACCAATCATCGGGCACCTGTTTGACACCATGATTGCATTATCGATTGATGTATAGTGGTTTAAGGACCCATCAAAATCTTGGAAAGTGCTGGAAAGTGTTGCCAGCCACCTTTAACATACCCAGGCCATCATTAACTATAAGAACCACAACGCTTTTGGATTTTAAAGACCTTTCAGAAGCCTAGCTTAGCCTGTGAAATCGAAGGCTTGGTTCGTCAGTTCGTTGCAGTTCCCAGACTTCCCAAACCTAATGTGCTCGTTCGCACCTTCAGGCATCAAAATATCATGCGATCGGTGTTATTCCTCTTGCAAAGATAATTATATTTTTTATTTGAAGAAGTATGGGAAATATAAAACATGAATTTTTGTTGAAAATGACACGAAGAAAGCGACAAATCAATTAATATAGTAAATGGTTTGATCCCAGGAGTATCAGTAGTTTGTATATTGTCATCTTCCGGGTGAGAGTAGTTCTGAGAAGAACTGTTGGTGAGTGACGTTTCGACAACCTGGTGCGGAACCTAGGCGTTGGTTCTAAGTTTGTGTACCAGCTTTCTAGAGTCAGTCGTTGAAAATAGTTCGTTCTGTAAGTTAAACATTCAGCAGAACCCCAGTCGATTAGGTAAGTCGTTGGTGTTCAGGCTCGTGTTGAGGTTTCTTCCAGTCTCGCCGATGTAGGAGGCCTGGCAGTCAGAGAATTTGATCTTATAAACCGCTCCATGTCTGTCGTTAGGTTCGTTCTGTCTTTAACGTTGCTCGTAGTTAAAGGCTTGTGAGCTACACTGGTATATTGTAGGTATAACAGGCGGCGGCGGACAGGCGAGCAGGAACGAGTAGGAAACTCGGAAAAAAACCGATCATCAGATGGGATTTGAACCCATGACTCTCCGTGATCTACACACGAGAAATTAGCGATTTATTTCTTCACAGTCAGATTAATCGTACCACCTTCTTCTCTCTCTCTCTACTCCAAGTCGTGATACTATTCTTCCCAGTCGACCACAACGTTCCAGACTCTTTCGTCCTCTCCGCAGTGATTAAACATACATCACGTTCGTGTTTGGCTGTACCGTGGTTGACTGTGTTTTTGCATCATGTGAGTTCAGTGGTGCACTGAAGCGGCCCAGGGAGGGGGGTCATTTGAGTCAATTCCTGCTGGGTATATGCCGCTTGCCTCGTCAGTAATGTTAGTCTACTGAATCACGTGATAATTCGGCATGTGATCATCGACATCATCATTAGCGCGCAAGCAGGCTCTCTTTGGGGACTGCGAGTTTGGACATCATCATGTGATCACATACGACGTGACGTACGTTCAATCAATAGTGAAAAATTATTACATATCGCGGTCTACTGCGATGAGCAGTATAAAATAGTCACAGAAGTACTAATTAGTATTTTGTCTAACCAGTTAACACAGCTCAAAAATATCAGAAGATCGGTTGTTACAACGACACTTCAGAGCGCGCAATCCCGACATTAGAAGGGCAGGATGACATCCTGGATGGCAACGCGTCGTCGAGAAGTAATCCAATCTTAAAATGCTACCAAGCGGCCAACAAACGAGGCTTTAAAGTTTTCGCCCTTCAGGATGGCGGACGGTGCTCATCGAGTGCAACTGCTGAACAAACATTCAACAAATATGGAACATCGTTGAATTGCCAAGATGATGGTGAAGGTGGACCGTGGGCTAATCAGGTCTATTACATTAAAGGTATCACCGCGTAAATGAGGCAACCTAGTGCATTCATATTATTCGTTTAGCTTGGTGTCCAACAGAAACTAAAAATTGGCCTAGCCTATTACGGTAACCATTTCATTTCAGTTGCATTACATGTTGTAATTGATTAAGTTAAATTTAATCAGTCGGGGGAACAAGTGCCAGTTGATGGCGCGATTACTCCTGCCTGCAATCCTGTGAGAGCTTAGCTGTGATCATGGATGGCAAGGCACTCCCATCTACCCTCCCACCCCCTCCCCCCTCCCCTGGGCTAGCCTGGATTCCGCGGGGGAACGGAAGGGTAAACCAGAAAGCTTTTTTATATTCTTTATGTTTCGATCTGTTATAATAATAGATTATAAAGGTGTGGGATGTTATAGAGACACCTCAGATCGAGCCATTCCAACACTTGAAGGAACGGACCCCATCTTGGATGGAGATTACCAGAACCGTCAGAACGCAATTGTCAAGTGCGCTGTAGCAGCTCGCAAGAGGGATTTCCTCGCGTTTGCACTTCAACATGGCGGATGGTGTGCATCAAGTGCTACGGCGTGGGAGACATTCTACAAATATGGCCAGAGCCTCGATTGCAAGGGCGACGGTGAAGGAGGAGATTGGGCAAACAATGTTTACGTATTTCAAGTCGAAGAAAAGTGTAAGTTTTTCCCAGTAGTATGCATAAACCTCAAATGAAGGAGTGTTGGAAAGCCGGATTTTAGGGTTTACAATTACAGGACGGGAATCTTTTCTTATCTTCTGTCAATCTGCTACATTGATATCAGTGCATTACCTACCTACCCTCCTGACCAACTCCAGCTGTCCGCCTTAGAGAGGTTTCCGCCTTAACTAAAAGCTAACTTAACTGGAAAACAGGTGAAATCCGGGCAGATTTCGCCAGCCAGTGGTGTCCGTTAAGAGGGAGTTGACTGTACTAATATTTTGTGTCTTCTTTTATTTTGTCCAATCTTGTAGCCGTCACTGTCCCAGATCCAGTGGCCGTTTATCCCTTGAACAGCAAGTATGCAACACGGGAAATACAAAATCGACAACCCCAGGGTACCCCTGTTGGTGTTAACCTAACAGCTGGCCCCGATGGTAGGGCGGGTGGCTCGTACCAATTCGCAGGACAAGCCAACAGTTACATTGAGTTCCCAAACAATGGAGGGTTAGACGCGCAGCGCTCCATCACATTATTATGTTGGGTGTATCCTGAGAATAACAACGGACCTGTGTTCAATTATAAGATTACTGGTGGGCTGGCCAGTAGGCAGTGGGGTGTTCATTTGTGGATTCATTCAGGAAAGCTGTATGCTGCTTTTAGCCGCAGAGAATATACTTTAATTACCCCAACATTACTTGCCGATCAAGCTCTGGCGTTAAACCAGTGGTATTATGTTGGTGTGTCCTATGACCACGATACCGGTATTGCAAATTTATGGCTCGATGGACAACAAGTGTTGCAGAAGGACATTGGAGCCGCCCAGACCCTTGCTACCCAAGATAACGTGAGAATGGGCGCAATAGAATATGACTATCGGTATTTTAAGGGACGAATTACTGCCATGCAGGTACATGACGTCGCTCTGACCGCGGATCAAATTAATGCGGTGGAAAACGCCGGTCAAGGTATTAATCTTACTAGTAACGGAATTTTGGTCAGTCGAGACTCACTGATGAATGCTATAGAATAACGATTTTAACCAGCAGTCGTTTTGAATTATTTCTGCGAAGAAAGAATTTTTGTATATGGCCATTTGCTGACCTCTTGCTCACTGTTCTATTTCCAATGACTGTTATGCGTTCATGCCCCGAGAGAGCTCTGTTCAGAGTTTCCTTTTTGCCCCACCCACCTCCCCTCAGCGAGGGAAACTTCCATCCTGCTGTACTTTTTCGCATGTGCAGAAAATTTCTTCGTGCATATCTTAGTATTTCCGCGTGTGTCATAAAGGTGTAGCATAACAATGAAAGTTCTTCTACTGTATTTTTCTTCCTAGCACGCGCAATAGGCCCGAGAAAAGTGCCGTTTTACTTTAAGACTTATTTAGTTCATTAACAATAATTCTTTTGCTAACTTTATATTACACATAAAGAGGAACATTTATTTGCTTATACGATTCAATTCTGTTCCATAATTTCATTAGAACCGAAGGCAATACTCACATCTATCTAAAACATCGAAATTTAGGTGTGGAAAGAGAATTTTAAGGTGCGCTAATTTTCTACTAGTCCTCAAAATTCCCAAGAAAAAGTTTGTTCTCAAATTTTTGGTCATCTTGTTTCCACCTTGACTAATGAGAAAGAACATTCCTTTCGCCAGCTCTTCTCAGTCTTTTAAAATACCGCTTCTCGATTAAACGCCGGCGGGAGTAAGCCTCTGTTTTTAAAACACGTCCTTGTAGACACGGCATTAAGTCAAGAAAATACGATAAAATCGAGAATGTCTGTAGTGATAACTCTTCAGCAATCTCGTCCCCAGAGGCCGTGATCCTTCTGGTCTGCGTGCGCCAGGAATCGAGACCTCTGGGCTAGACTGAAAGACGGACAAATCTCATTGGCTGTTTAAACTTGTTTACCAGGAATTTTTGGTTCCGGTTTGATTGTGCGCGTTCGTCCGAGACTATGGTTGACAGAAATTCCTTTTTCCGGTTTTCGAGGGGGCTAGTTTGTAAATTTGCCTGCTGTTGATTACAGGATACAAGAGCTGCTATGAGGTAAACTGGGAATCAGCCCTCAGTCGTCCAGGATGGGCAAACTGCTCACTGGGAAGGTACCTGAATGGACTGTCGAGGGAAAAGGATGCTGTTGCTTCTTTACCTGACGGAATTGACAACATTAAAAATGGAAGGTGTTGCATTCCTCCACACGAATACAAAGATGACACCCATATCTGTCAAACAGTAGATTGGAAAGCTTCCCTGGGCAGGTCAGTTATACAAGTCTTGTTTCAGTTGCGCCAAAACACAATACAATTCGTAATAAAAATTAAATTTTTAAATGAAAAAAAAAGATTTGCAATGCACAAACGTTTATTTTATACTGATATGCTGTAAGGAACGTGAAACGGATTGAAGAACATTCAAATGGCTTTCTGTTCCTTCTTATTGGCTAGAAAAACGTTACACGCGTCGGTTGTGAGCCAATGAAAGATTCAGGAAACGACTGCTCTCCCTTTTTTATTTTTCTCGCTCATTTTCATGTCTTCTCATGGAACAAACATCGCGAACGGCGCATTATGAAACATTTGCAATTTTTTCTCGGTCGTCGTTAGTAATCCGCCTTAATCTTCCTCGGTCGTAACCATCCATGTTTACTTTAGCGTTAATTTTACTTCTTCCTTGGTAAACTACTATTATTTTAAAGTTTTCTTTGATTTTTTCTTCTCATATGTGGTTTACGAAATATTGCAATATAGCATTGAGGTAAGCAACTAGCAGACTAGTCATCACGAACCACATGTCATAAAAAGAGAATAAGTAAGAATTCAAATCAATATTATCTTGTTATTTAGAAAAAACATATGGGCATCCTGTCCTGAAGGGCATTTTCTTCAAGGAATTTACCGATCAAGCGAGACTAAGTTGCACAACATCGAACAAGCGTTATGTTGCAGACCTAGAAACTTCGAAAACATGACAGAGGATTGTTACGATCAAGATGTGAGGAAATCACTAGATAAGAAAGGATGGAGCAAGTGTCGAGAGTGGTACTATATGACGGGCGTGTACAAAGGGGACTGTGACAATCTGAACTGTATTGAGATGATTAAATGCTGCAGGATGAGGCCCGCAGGTACACAATTCCAGACTCAGTACAGCAATGGAGTGTTCCTGTCAAGGGGGTAAAGAGGGAGAAAGTTTTCGGAAATGTAATATGCGTGTACAATTCAAACTTGATCTCGGGGGGGGGGGGGGGGGGGCAATTATCAGCCAATATAGGCCCGCGACAAAAACACTCTATTGTTTAAATAGTGCACCTAAAGGCATTTCATTGCTTGTTAGTCGTAATTCCTTCCTCCCCCAACACAACAACAACACCGTCTGCTTTTGGCCAAGGGAGAAGTTTATTTCCTTGAATCAAGTAAAGAAAACTTACTCGAACGGGTAATGTTATAGACAAGGGATGTGTCGCATGGCGGATAGCCTTTGCAGTTACCCGATTTTTTTCAATCATTTATATGATTACATGCCCAATTAAGCTTCACTATAGGTCCTATCGCCACGGTTAATATTGTGATATTTTCTTTTTGTATGAAGTGTGCTCTATACATCATCTACCGTCCGAGACCAAGATCCCATCAGACTTAGTGATGCACTCGATCATGATTATAAACTCCTCGTGATTATAAACTTCCGTATAAAATCTTCAACAATACATAGAGGATATTACACGGTGGCGAGAGGATATGAGAGGATATGTTCAAGTGGCAAAAACAATATCTCACGAGTGAGCTGCGCTCACTCGTGAGATATTGTTTTCCCACGAGAACATAAAATTCATATCTCGAGCCAACGTGTAATGTTCTTTGTATTATATGGAGACCAGTTAGCGATATTGCGATGTTATTGTGTTTCAGAATAACCGAGCAGTTTTACAAATACCGGTGGCCTCCGTAGAAAATACAAAGCATCCAGTGCCCTAGGCTCGATTACCAGCCGCTGTTCGGGGAATGAGACCGAACACGAGAGGACGGCGGAAATCGAGCCTTCCAGTGCCCAGGATATAGAAACACTAACTGAAATTCAATCAAACAAAGTACTTGGCAAATAAATTACGCGTTAGTACTGAAAACATCACTGACTTTGACTTGAATCCGATGCGGCCATGTCTTGACCATGTTGACAGCTTATGGATTTCAATTGCGAATAGGTTTCCAGTGAGTTCTCGTCAGTTCTCGTTCTCACGTTTTCCGGAAAACTCATTCTTTTTCGTCACTTTAGTTAAACAAGCCTGCTTGCTAACAACAAACAGCGCAAGAAACCAAGCGAGGTCATTCAAAAAAGTAGAAAAAAGCGAGAATCGTGACGTCAATGAACGGCACGACACTTGCAAGATAGACATCCTGTATTCGTTCTGATTGGCTGTATTTTCTACGGAATGGTATAAAAGTGTGCATTACACGTAAAATTTAGCAGAAATGTACAACAAAATGAGGAATACTGGATGATATATATTTCTTAATCATTTTGTTTTCAGAAATGGTAGTTCTTGGTCACTGGTTGCTGAATGGCCAAGACAAGGACATAAGGTTGGTCATTTACTATCCAGCGTGCACCGTTCCTGTAATAAAGCTGTTACACTGAGGAGAGGCTGGCTTTTCTTGGTCTTGATAGCTACCAAGGAATAATTAACTGAATAGTAGACTAGTCTCCACAGCTAGCATTCCACCCAAGACTAATAGTTAACAATTATTCACCGAAGTGGAGGTAAATATCCACCACTTTCACCGACACTGAGGTGAATAATTGTTTTAGTATATACCACACAAGTTGAATAACTAGCGGACCAAAGCATTACTTTCGGTACCCAAAGCGACACGTGAAGCCATTTTGTTTCTTTTCGGCAGCTCGGAGGTGAATAGTACTTTGCTAATCACCTCCGAGTTAACCAATCAGCGCGCGCGGAAAGCACTATTCACTTGTGTGGTATATACTAACAAATGTTATTCGCCCTGCCAGCAACTGGAATCATTCGATCCGCCCATTCCAAAGATTGCAACAAATTTGGCATTGTTCAAGAACGAGAACGTAAAGAAAGGGATCGTTTAGTCATTTAGCAAATATTCTTCATTGCTATAGACAAATATGAGTGAAAATCGCACATTTTCCTTTTCAGTTTAATTGGATCGCCATCCTTTACTGAGGGAAGGTGTCCTGGCAGTAAGGCAATAGTTTTCAACCAAACGAGTACCTTCGCCAGTGCGCCGATAATCAATCTTAACAGTAGGAGTTTCACAGTTGCATTTTGGATCAAACAGCCGAAATGTGCCTCCGATAACTTGGGAGCGATTTACAGTGACTGGTATAATCCAAGACAGTTTCTGCTAAGCACCAAAAACCATAAGATCAAAATACAACGCCACCAAAAGGTATTCGATAAACTGTGGACCTTAGAGAGTAGCAATATCACTATGGACAGATGGACCCACGTGGCTGTCACGTGGGAGCACGTGACCGGGTCCGTGTTGATCTACGCTGACGGTAAAATAAAAGGGGAAAGAAAACATCCCCCTGGGGACGCGTTCTCTCCGCCCACAGGGTGGCAATACCTGATTGGTAGCGATGGTCAGTTGAACAATCACCACTTTTATGGTTTGTTGATGGATCTTTATGTCTTTGGCACGGCACTGTCGCAGGAACAAATCAATAAACTGAGAGGTGGGCTTTATGATTCAATTAATAAAAATTAATATCAGAGCTAATAGAGACGCAAATTTTCTAATTTAAAACTCTGGTTGATAGCTCTATCAATCTTGGCACGATCTTTTACAAAATAATACGGCAATTTCCTACATGAAAGAAATGTCTTTCGCTTGCTCCTCTTGCTAAGGATCGTTTTACTGCACTGCTTCGAACTATGAAATAAAACGATATTAGTTTGGCTCAATCTCTGAAAACAAAGTGCTGCTATTAGGACAGATAGAGAAGAAATATAATGAAGTATTTGTCATATAAAAGATCACATACGTATTTGACTAATTGTATTAGACAGCTTGAAGTGGACAAACGTGACTTCTCTTTACACATTTGTACAAATCAGTATACAAGAGTACAAGTATATATAGAATAAAATAATGTTGCAGTGCACAACATCGCCAAACGGGTTATAATTATTTTTCAGTTGATGCAGTTGTGCGTTTTCCACATATCTCAATCCTCTTTTTAATTTTCTTGCGACCAGGAGATACTATACCTTGCAAATGTAACTGCTCTTTCCAACTAGCTTTAGTTAACTATAAAAATTTAGTACAGCTGCAAGGATCAGTTAAACCATAGTTCTCTAAAACCCTTTTCAGGCTTTCCTGTTATCGTAAACACGACCAAAGAAGTACCAGGGGGGACTGTCGTTGTGGCTTGGGAACCTCCCTTTGAAGAAACGTGTTTAATTATCAACTACACTGTGAACTACAGAGAAGTGTTGTCACCCAAGAGGAAACGCGTGTGGCGCTCAGTTACTGTGAACCGAAATGTAACTAGTCTCACGCTTCAGCTCAGCTGTAACACAGAGTATGATATAGCAGTTACTTCACTGAGTGGATATGGCGAGAGTGCTTTGAATGAAAGTAAGATATGGAACTTCAAAACTGGCGGAGGTAATTATAGCTTTGCAACTTGAAATAAGGACTGGGAATACCAGAAAAATCCATCGTTCCTTCCACCGTCCAAAAAATTATGTAATATATATATATAAAGCTACGCTTGTTTATAAAATTATCCATCCTTTGAAAATGGTTTTGAATTAAACCGAAATATTACGTTTCTACAAATCTATCTCGTGGTTGTTGACTCAAATATTGAGTACTGCAGGGTGTTCTTGGGAGTTATTTTCATATTATTTACAGCTTTCGGTTGGAAATGATTTATTTTCATTTATTAACACAATATAGTTCTTTTTAATATACTACCGGTTCAGATTTGCACGTTCTTTAAACATGGGTAAAACTTAATATAGTCTTGATTAAGCTCATGTGATTTTTATGCCTTGTGAGCTTACTTTACGTTTCTCTGGTTTTTACTCTAAACTAATAGGCTACAAAGCCTGTAGCATTACGGACCATATTTGTCTGTCGCCGGTGACCGACGAGTTTATAGCAAAATACGCATCTTCAAATCAAGTCATTGAGGAGACCGTGCTGCAGCACTTTCAAACCAACACATGCCATTTACTATCTTTTAACTATTCCTCAACCTTTTGCATACTGCTCTATCAAAGTCTTTATTTACTGCAGATCTTCCTTTACCTCCTGTTATAAACAACAAGGAAACAGAAACATCGGAATGTGATGTGAACCCGACGTGGAGCCCACCTGCAGTTAATGGCTGTCCTCTGACTATGTACTCGATATATTACCGACAGATTCAGCCGCAAATTACAGAGGCGCCCTGGTACCAAGTTAACGTCACTAACTTTACGGCGACTAACTATACTGTATCACTAGCATGTGGCAGGCAGTACACGATCGAAATCTCGGCCTGGAATGAGTTGGGGCAGAGCGACAGGTCGAGAACATGGATAGTAAAAACAAAATCAGGTATGTTTACTAAAAGCTTGGTTGAAGGCATGCGCCGGGAGAGACAACTCGACGGGGTGTACCGATTCTGGGTAAAGGAAAACCTTGGTTCCCAGGATCTTCTCCGGAATAAAAATACAAGATGGCGACTGGTCCTGGAGAAGCCGCTATCTTGGATTTGAATTCCAAGAAGAACCTTGGGACGTTGGGACGGTTGGTTACTGATCAGGTGGATGAGGTTAACAGGGTCCAAAATGGAGAGTGATCGGAGCCCTAAATTAAAGTTTAAGACGGAATCCACCAGGAAGTCGAGTAATATTTATTTAAGTTGGACAAAAATCGAATACCAGAATAATTTAAATCCTATTGCGTTATTTTCTACCCTAAATAAAAGGTAAAGATGTAAGTAATTATCACTGATAACACCAACAACAAATTCTTATCAGAGTCTTAGAAAATGAATTTCAAAGTTCTCAAGCTATAGGGAAATTCTCACGTGCAGCCTTTTGTAAAATCGCGATTCAGTGGAATTCAGTGAAATTTCAAAATTTGTTTTCGGTGTTTGGTGTTGTTAGAAAAGATTTCTTTTGATAAGATATTTGAAGCAGTAACACAAAAGTTTGCAATAAGGTGTAAATAATTTTGGTACAACAATTTCTTATCAGAGCCTGAGAAAATGAAATTTAATGTTCACAAGCTATAGGCAAAAGCTCGCGTCTTTTAAGCGATTTAGTGAAATTCAGCGGAACTTCGAGATTGGTTTTCGATGTTTGTTGTTGTTAGAAAAGATTTCTTTTGATAAGATATTTGAAGCAGTAACACAAAAGCTTGCAATAAGGTATAAATAATTTTGGTACATAATTTTGTCCAACCACTACTCGAAGTCCTGGCGGATTCCGTCTTAAAGCGTTTTGCCATGGAGCCTGGAGCCCCAATCGTTTAGCAGCCTGTAAACCTCATATTTTAGCCTGGAACACTAAAAACGTTTGCCACAGAAGCCGCAGTGTTTTTCCGGGGCCGGATGCCTAGAGCCCAGCCTTGTTGGGTCTGGGGCCTACAGTAGACGGTAAAGTAAACGGGTTTGATACTGAATTAATCAGTCATACTTAAAAGCTAACATAGAGATGAAGAAAATGTTTCACCGTAGAATATAATGCTACGGAGGTAACTGCGCGTGCGACTTTTTTTAGCTCAGGCGTTAGTCACAGCAGAGATTATTAGTCTTTAACATATTTTTTTGGTATAAAGAGTTGAAATCTCACTTCTTTTATACTTATTTCCTCTATCTTGTTTCCATGTTTAGATAAAAGTGACGTCCAAACCCCACCAACCAAATCTGGAACAAACTTTGCAAAATCTCCAGCCTTTGAGGGTAGCAATGTTCTTTCCTCGCCGCAGTTAGCTGGCTTAGTTGCGGGACCAACCATCATCATTCTCATTATCATTTCCATGGTAATATTCTTGCTTCGACGGAAAGCACGGAAAAACAAACTACTTGCCCGTCAGCCCAGAAGGTAATTTAATTTCAAGTTGTATCTCATTGATGGGTTACTAATACGTAAAACACCACGTTATACCATGCTTAAAAACAAGACTGACTTAGCCAGCGTAGCTTGGCGTTCTAGTCAGCCAGGGAGAGCGAGAAAACGAGCGCGCGAGCAAAGCGACGGCGGGGGGCGGAAGGGAAGAAAGAACGCCAGCCACCAGACGCCGCTTAAACGGGAGAAATCTTTTCATATGATACGCATAATTTGTGAGGAGCGGAAATAAACTGAGGTGTTAAACCAACAATGGCATTTCTTTGCATTTGGACTTGTTCTTTCTAGTAAACAAACCGCAAATTACAATAGATCTAGAATCAGTGAAAGTAAACACAACACGAACTAACTGATTAAAATTTAACATTGGAAAATGGAAAACTGCGAGGCGAAGCTATTGAAAGTTCGGCTGTGCTTGTCCGTCAATAAACGATGCAGCACACGCGCTGGTGAAGCTTAGAACTGTCTTTCTTTAGAAGGCTGGTAAACTCCTTCGTAATAGCTTCCTCTGCTGAACAGAGTATTATTTCCAAACTGCATTCTTCTAATTCAACTGGACTTAAGGAAGACAACGCAGCAGCACGAAAGCCTCACGAACTGGTCTTCGATAATGGAGCAATGACAATCAATGTAGCGCCGGTATTTTCACAGCTTTTCAGTAGAGAAAATGATTGATAAATGCGGCTCTTGCCGAATCCAGTAGGCAGCACGGCGAGGACGTCTTTTCCCAGATATAGGTTTCTCACCGCTTGTTCTTGTTCGGTTTTCAAATGTAAACCCCGAAGTTTGCCTGTAATAGGGCCCGGACGCACTAGGCAAATTTTTGTTTATTTTGCGAAAAAATCTGTTATCAGTTCCCTGAGACAAGTGCGCCCGGTGATTTTTAGATCTACCACATTTTGTCAAGGCTTACCAAACTTCAAAGACGCCGTCGTCCTGCCTCTGAGCAGGACAAATTTTTGTCAGGCGTGAAATCTGACAGATTTGTCAATTTACAAGCCACGATTTGAAGGAAAATGCCTATCAAGAAAAATTGATCTCTATTTTAGTCGGAGTATTTCGGCCCGAACCCCGCCAAAATTATTTCATTTTTGTGCGGCAATCAAACGGTGAAGATGGAAGATTCGTATTCCGGCATGCTGCATATTAACGGCCCTTACTCAGAATACAACAATATCGTTTCCCAAGTTTACATTCCAGTGACATTTCAAAGGCCAAATGCAGCTCAATTTGTACATCCGTATGCAAACCTCCCGAGTCAGCCGAGTACATAATGTATAAGTTACATCACGACTGATCAAATTGAAAACAGCCAAGTTGAGCTAAAGTGTTTATTTCCATGTGATTGACACTTGTGGTTAACTAATATTTTGCTGTGTCTCAGTGCGCCCACGCTTGACAAATTGAAAATTTGGCAGAGACAAATTTTGTCGAGATTTTTGTAAGGGCTGAACAAATTTTGTCAGTCCAGTGCGTCCGGACCCATAGTATCCATAATAATAATAATAATAATCAACTTTATTTATAGAGGGTAAACACATAACAGTAAAAAACTGACAAACCAGTGGCCCTCTAATATAAAATTCACATCAACTGCTTTCTTCACTCGTCACTTGTCATCAAATGCTAATGAGCAGCGTGAATGCGAATGTGTCATTTGGAATAAATTAAAGCCAACGAACCAATCACAGGACAGATTAGCGATTTTAGCCAATGGGAATTAGCGGCCTCTGGATGCCGCTAATTCAAAAGATTTCTCCCGTTTAAGCGGCGTCTGGCGGCTGGCGTTCCTCTCTTCCCTTCTGCCCCTCGCCGTCGCTTTGCTCGCGCGCTCGTTTTCTCGCTCTCCCTGACTGACTAGAACTGACTGAAGACTGACTGAAGACTGACTCCGAGTGCGTACCATTGAAATTTCATTCCTTACATATATCGCATAGAGTCCAGTTGACTTTCATGTAAACTGCTTGTCAAAACTTTTGAGCAAATACCCTGAAAAGTATCAGAACCCATTTTAGAAGCCTGGCACAAGTTTCGATGATTTTTATCCCTTAGAGGAAACGAAAACTCTTTTACATCGAATTAAGTGACAATCTGAAATGGAACAACAATCAAAATTTTGTGGAGTCAAAGTATTGAATTGATAAAAAGGTGATATAGTTTTTAAATATTTTTAGCAAAATTAAACAAAACTCTATCAGAAATTGCTGTAGGGAAAATCATCGGGTTGTTTGTCGGCTGTTTAGGTGTTTAAAGTTGGCTGACAACTGGGCATGTGGTAATGACCAGGCTAGGCCCCTTTAAAACTAGAATTTCTTGTTTATTTCTTGTTTCAGTGCCCCCCCCCCCCCCGGTTTTGTGTTTTAATCGCAGGAGGTCTGATGATTTTTCCAGCGTAACTATCGTTAATCGAGATGGTCAGCCATTGAGTCCAGTGATTTTTTTTTACTTCAGATCGAAGTCCACCATTATTCCTCTTTACCGTTGGGAGGTTCTACCCCAACAGGTTGTCTTCGAGGAAGAGATTGGTCGAGGGGCATTTGGTAAAGTGTTAAAAGGCACGTACAAAGAATCCCCAGGAATTGACGTCTTTTACAAGAGCAGAACACAGACCGTCGACTTCAAAGAAGGCCGAACAGTAGCTATTAAAGTTTTAGGAGGTAAGTGCTTCTCAGGTAACTTCTGAGTCAACAACAAAGGAATAAGTGGTTCAATTGTTCCAAAAAAAGTAAGCAAACGCCCCCGATCAGAAAGTTTGGTGTAAACTCAAAATTAAGCTGTGTTCACACTTGCGGCACAACCCGCACAGTGAACGAGTACCATTAAGTCTTACTTGGTACTAAAATAGGAACACACTATTCTGACACCTTGTATTCGGGAAATATATGGTACTATAAGCTACTAGTGACTGAATACCACACCATTTTGTGCCGGTGCCCACAGAGCACGAAAATGGAGATTAACGGAAAATTAAAGGTGACTAAAATCTCTTTAAAGTTGGTTAGCCAACTTTACGCTATCAATTAAATGTTGTTAAAGGTCGTTAAACCGACATTTAATTGTTTGTGTACATTTTGCCGGCAATTATTGCCGGTCAGATTGTTTGAGGTTTATTCTGAAAGTTGCCAAATATACACACTTGTATAATTTCATCTTTAGACAAATCAGACGACGAAGCCAGGAACCAGCTCCTGGAAGAAATTGAAATCATGAAAGCGATTGGTTCACACAGGAATGTTGTCAGCATGCTGGGCTGCTGGGTCAACTCTGATCCTATCTTCCTTTTGCTAGAATATGTTCCATACGGAGATCTACAACACTGGCTTAGAAACAAGAGAATACAGGTAGGATAAAAGGAGCATCTAAGTACTGCAGCATCTGCAGTTAGATTCTCACTTATTGGAACAAAAGGCCTCATATTCTAATAAACAAATACCCCACGTGCAATACTAGCGCCCGGAGAACAGAGATTAGTTTAGTTTTCAATGGAGCTAGATTAATTAATGTTAGATTAATAATAATTTCTCGAGAAATGCAACAATTATTTTTTTGCTATTTTATCTCTCCTGTAGAGAAGCTATCAAAAGAATTACTATAACCAGGGAAATTTCTTGACACTGGATGCAAATGAAGTGCATTTAAATAGCGCTGATGATGAATCAAAAGCACTACTTGTGAGAAATGAGGAAGAAAGCAAACAAGTAGTGCAGAGCGGCAAACCAACCACGGACGGTGTAGACAAGGATCAAGTAGACTCAACTTGTCGTTATACGCTTAACGCTGGCACTGTTACTCAGGGAAACGCGGTTAAGGAAGCCAAACCAGATGCGGAGGGTAGTAAGGAGAACACTCAAGTCCCACAGACCTCTCGACACGATAGTGTGCAACATGAAGAAGATTTCATAGCGAAGGATCTTCTTTCCTTTGCGTGGCAAATAGCGCGGGGAATGGTAAGCACTTATTGCCGACCAGCTTTGGGGTGACAAATTCTAAAGAGAATTTTAAATGACACAGGTCTATTGCGGTGTTATGTAGATTGAAAAGGTCTCTTGCTCTTTCCAGTGGCCAGTAACCTTTCCGTCTAGCTTTTAACCGAACTCTGATCTCCCCTTCCTATTTCACAATTCCTCATGGGAGCCAAGAAGAATTATGAACAGCTACGGAAAACGGTGTATTTTAGGTTTGTCATCTTTGTGGATAGGTTTATTTTGCCGGCATTTTTCCATCTTTAAACGGGCCATGTCACCATGAATTGTTATTTTTTCATGCATTAAAACCGATATTTTCGGACTTCAAATCGGAACTTTCCAGGGTCGCTTGTTTCCCTTAGAGACCATGGGTATAAGGATGCTAAAAACCTCGTTAACCTCGTTGTGTCTGATTCTTAACAAGTTCTGATTTCATTACGTATTCCTCTCTTTCTCTTCTCAGAGCTTCTTATCAAGTAATGGATTTGTCCATCGTGATTTAGCGGCGCGCAATGTTCTTCTTGGCGAGGACAAAGTTGTAAAAATCTCTGATTTTGGATTGATGCGGCAAACCCATGAAAACGTTTACAAATTGAAGAAAGGGAAAAAGATTCCGGTGAAATGGATGGCACCTGAAGCACTCTACAATAGCGAATACACAACAAAAAGCGATGTGTAAGTTTGACTACAGTGTTGTAAGATGACATTATTTTATTCCCACGTAAAAGCTACTCGGTGGACTATAGCTTGCGAGCGCAGACGTATTTCCGGCTGTCGCTCGTCTCAGCCAGAAATATGTCTGTGTTTGCAAGCTAGGTGGACTAGGGAGCTGGCAGAGCTCTATCTTCCTGTTCCCTTTCCTTAGGAACGGAAGAAACGAAGCCAGGGATTTCTTTGAGGTCTAAAACCTTTAAAACCATGTGGCTCTCAAATACTGCGGGGAGAATAATGCCACAACCCAAGGATTGCAAACGTTGGCAATTGCCCGCTAATTGCGTGGGAGCGGGGAATGGATACTATTCGTATTCTTCTGAGTATTTGAACCTCAAGCTGGAGGTTGTTTAGCAGAGATTTTTTAAAGACAAGTGAATATATATCCCTTGCCCCGTTTTATCATCATGCTGAGTGATAAAACAGATAAAATTTATTTAACTATTTAATCAATTTTTGTTCAGGTGGTCTTTTGGAATTCTTCTTTGGGAACTATCCACAATGGGTAAGGATGCAATTTTCTGACATTTTTTCCGTCCTGATCCGAACTAAAGAAATTTAACATAATTTAATTCAGAATATGTTAATGAGTACAGGCGTTTCATGTCCATGTACAAACAATGCAAAGACACGTACTGGCATCGAATCAGTAAACATGCATCCTTCTTGCGATGCATCTTTTGAATTTTGTGTTAACTAGCATAAATTAGGAATGCTGAAAAATCAACTTAGTTCAGTGTTTATAATGACAATAGATAGCTATTTCAGGCCCGTAGGGTGGAGGGGTTCGAGGGGTTCGAACGAACCCCCTGAAATTTTTGAAGTCGGCATTTTTGGGAGGTTGAAAAGACAAAAAAATATTTACACAAAAAAAATCAAAAGACTGTGACCGGTCGATTACACGGACGACTACCTTCCTTGCCAGGATTATCGGAGGAAGCCGCAACATTTTGGCATTATTATGAGAAGATCTAATCTTTTGGATTGGTTAATTGATGTCAGATAATTCATCATAATTCATCATTCTTTCAATTTCTTGTACATTCATCCACCCTGCATGTAATTTTAATATTTGTGTTTTGAAAACTGTCTAGATGCACACACTCATTTCTGAATATTTCAGAATTTTTTAAAATGAAAATTACTTTCCGACCTCAGTAACGATCTCAAAATGCAGGAAATTGCACTTGAGAGAATCTAAATTTGCAAAATTTCCTTGGGGGGGGGGGGGGGGGGGGCATGCCCCCAAACACCCCCTAGAGGCTCGCGTCTCTGGTGCTAAAATATACCTCCCAAAAAATAAAGAACCTCTCTCAACAGAATCCACCCTACGGCCCTGTATTTTAATGTAGCTGCCACTGGCAAGGACTTACCTGGTTTGTTTTTCGCCTCTAACTGACTATATTTACTGTCACGGTAAATATTCACCAATGAAACCAAAACTTAGTCAATAAAAGACAACATTCCTGACAATAGATTTCAAACAATAATCTGGTTGAGCCTGCATTACGAGTCCAAAACACTCACCACATGATGTTGAGAGCGGCTGATAGTAGTTGGCATATATCGATATATGCTTACTCAAATCGATAACAAAATTTATTACAGGAGGAAATCCTTATCCCGGAATAAACAACAAAGAGTTGTACAATCTTCTCAAGACTGGATACCGCATGGACAAACCAGACACGTGTACTGATAAACTGTAAGTAAAGCTACCAGTTTAACGACTCGCTCTTTTGTTATATTCGATATAAATGCAATCAACAATCAGCCAATGCCTTCACTTAGTGACTGACTGGTCCCCACGGCCAATGTGGCCCAGGTTCGATTCCCGGACCCGCAGTTATATGTGGGTTAAGTTTGTTGTTGGTTTTCGTCCTGGCTCCGAGGGTTTTCCTCCCTCCACAAAAACCAACTATGCTATGTGGAGATGCCACTGGGATAACTAACGATAAACTGTACAAAGTATTACGCCCGTAACATATAAAAGTAAACCCCATTGAGGCCCTCTTATATTTGTTCGTAATGTATAGCTTGGTTACATTCAGCAACTATTAGTTCGTTGCTACGGTTCGCAATGCTTCCGATAAATTCCTCTGCGTCAATGGAACCACTCTATAGACATGTGTGTTATAAACAAGATCGTCACATTCACCAATCACCGTCTATATTTTACCCAGAAGACTACGCGCACGTGAAGTAAATGTCCAGGACCCAGTTTACACAGTTTATAAACGATCGTAATCTACTTTTCCCTTTTTCAGATATCAGCTGGTGTTAAGTTGTTGGAAGGAAGAGCCCAGTGAAAGACCCACATTTGAAAGTGCAACGAAATCACTGGAACAAATGATGCAGGAGGACACACCGTATTTGGATTTTGAATCAGTTGATGAGTCAAAGGCATATTACTGCAACGAGAAGCTTTCCGATGAAGATGTGACGGTGTAGCGGTGAAAAAGGACTGGACATTGGCCGGGGAAACAACTAATATAGCTGATCTCGAATTCCGCTCTCTGAGACCAGAATTCAGGACACTAATCTCATCTCGGAGTTGCTAAGCAACTGATTCCACCCCGATGGCCTGATTATGACAACTTTGTCACGCCTTCGCGTTTCGATAGTTAGGTCGTAAATTAGTATTGTTGCCGTTTAACCGCTCCCTGATATTTTCGCGCACTAGAGGTTCTAGAGGTACCGGCTTGCCGACAACACATCGTTCGTACCAACGATCATTGTTATTGTATTTTTGTAATGTTTGGTGTTCTAAAGTAAAAATTTAGATACGTAAATATTTTTAACATTTTCTAAACTAAATTAAAATTTTAGTATTAAGATCTCTATGGTATACACATACATACACAAAAAAAAACTTCTTTAAATTTTTTTTACTACCTTAGATATAGTGTTCCAATTTAGTGGTCGTTTTCTGCTATTTTTGACTGAGAATCAAATAAATATATCTTATTAGACATTTTAGTGTGCAGTATCGCTGTATAAATATACGAGTCATGCAGTATTTTGGCGAGCCTGAAGGGCGAGTCACAATGCCAATGATGAGTACAAATGATATTTGTACCCGTTTCGCGAGTTATTTGATTTGTACTCCACGAAGCAGTGTTGGATAATAAAGTCATTCATTATCCCGCGTGTTATTCATTCAATATCTGGAAAGCCTTTTTTTATCTGCGTTTAAAATATTCTCCTCACGATAAGTGGCTCAGACATTGCATTGTTTTAAGGATTATAGAGCCAAACATGACAACAATAAACGCATTTTTAAGGGATTAAAAATTTTACAATAAAATTTTTACTCCAGAGACCTTTTGCGTGTAGTGTTCAACTACTTCACCTAAGTTACAACAATATTAACTCGCAAACAAATCTCGCCATCTTTTTGAACGTACTAAACTTTGCGTGCAAAAAACGTCATCCTAAAAACATTGCACGTAGTTTGGTTTGGCTAATAAGAGCCGATAAGAAACACTTACTGAATAGTTATAGTCCTAATTAAGCTTGGAATCAACAAAAAGAGCTTCGTATACTGCTGGAGAAGGCAGGCGACTTGACACTTGCTTACTAACTGAAGGCTGCACACTCGCTTCATGGCTGTAACAGCAACTGAAAGCTGAACAAGCTTCGTCGCCAAATCAAGGCTGTGTCAACAAGCAGTTGTCGAGTGATCAAGCATGCCTGAGAAGGTAAAACTACCTCCGCTTCTCTGTATGACAGTCAACAAAACAGACCCCTCAAAGTCGGAGTACCGTTACAGCTTTACACCGAAAGAAAAACTTGTTCAATCCCACATCAAACTTGCCTCTAGCTTCATGTATCGTCGCCCGCCTGAGTTTGTCCGTGGCCAGCCTCGAGCGAGCTTCCAACCAGGGTTTGTCCCAGCCGCGAGAAACGGAGGGCTTGGAGACTATGTGTTCTTACATAGCAATGCATTTTACAACAGCACAAGAGAGGGGCGAACTTATTTCACAGTCAGACCGGACTGGGTGTCTGAGAGATCTGTTCGGAAGAACAATCCGTTTTCTTAAACTGTGACTCACGATTTTGCTGTCAGACTTTCTTTAAACTAGATTTAAAATGTAAGATTTGTAATTTTCGGTTGCGCGAAAGCGTGTTTGACACTGGCGCTTTGGTGTGGTTTTCGGCTGTGTTGGCCAGAAAGGCAGGAAAAAAAGATTTACAATACACAGTACAATCTGCAATTGTAATAAAATTCTTCAACTTAGGCACTGTGTTTGATCAGCGACGACAAATTTACACAGTGCATGTGTCACATACGCACACAGCACATACGTAGTGTAAATGTACTTTTCGAGAAGGTGTAAGCGAGGTTTAAGCAATGATACTGTATGACTGTATGAACTTTTTTGCATTGAGATTAAACTGTATAAATAATAACTCTTTGCTTTGTCTTACTGCTTGTGATATTGTAGAACGTTATTAATGTTTTCAGGGACCACTTATCAGACACTTGGTAAACTTTAAAAAATGTGCATATTCAAACACGTGTTTATGGTACAAAACACAAAGCAAAACGTGCTAACTCCTTGGCAAGCATTCGGCCACATTTTTTGTTGAGAAGTAAATAAATTTCGTCCTCTCTTTTTCGACCCTTTTACAAATAAGATCTTTCATGACCGCTTACTTTGTTTACCAAGATAAGACTCTTGTGAACACCAACACTTCAACCGGTGACATTCAGCTAGCATTTGAATTGCAATTTGTACTTTACTCCGACATGCAGGACATGAATAGAAATCAAGAACGTGTTTAAAAGCCGATATTCAGTGATCATGAATAGCAAAAGACCACCAGCTTTTGTAATGTTTTTAGAGATCAGTTTGTATGCAATTAACTTCTCAACACAATTGTGTTTGACTTATTACTGAAAAGAAAAGAAAAAGTAATTGCATAACAATAAAGGCCAGAACTGATGAAAGTTGTTAGCTCGGTAAATGAAATATGTAAACGATCCTCGTTGCTCTTGACAACAAGTAACGCAACAGTGTCTGCCTCGTGAATCCACTTACTGTAAGCTGGATCGACTAACGAAACATTAGAAGTAAAAGTCTCAAAGATAGATAAACAACACGAGACCACGAGTTTTTTTTGGCAGATCTGAGGACGTAGACTGAAAAGAAGCTTACTTGGAATACGTGCGGCCTTTTCCCGCTCCCGTTTACAGCGCCGGCAGAGTTCTGCCTCATTGAGATCAGTGAGTCAATCACGCTCAACAAAAACAGCCTTATCTTTAGTCCTGTGGAGAAACACAGAAAAAATGCCCGCAAAGTACGGAAGCGAACCAGGATTTTTACAGGAGACTATCAGCAAGATTGCATATAAGAGTGAATATACGACAAGTTTCACGGGAGAACGCATTCCAATACAGAACGTCCGAATTCCAACAGGATTAAGGAAGTGTGTTGGGATGACCGCATGGGACAAAGCACAGAAGCCAGAAACGTCTCGAGCCATTCAGTTGCCTTTTCACCAAAGGAGAAATTATCCTGCAAGGATAAATCTTCAAGGTTTGCAACCATCGCCAACCGCGAGGGCAAGAAGCGCTCAGCAAAGGCCAAGCAGTAACATATCCGAATTGAGCCGAACCAGTAGTCGTAGATGTACGAGTTCGCTGTCGGCGCCCCTGAGGCGCGAACGGCCGAGCACCGAAGATTTGCTCAGACGCCCTCAGAGCCTGGTAGCACGAAGACCACAGAGTGAGCTCTCTCGTTTCCCGAAGGACTTTCGGTATATTGACAAACAGTGCTTCTTCCATCCGGCTAACGAGCCAACTAGGAGCTTCTTCGTGATAAGTCCTGACTGGGTGTCGGAACGCAAGAATTACTTTATTCGGAAAAATACTTTGTTTGGCTAAGTTGGGCCCGAGATGATAAATAACACAAGAGGCACGGCTCACAAAGGAACTGACAGCGCGAAATGCAAAACAGTGTTATTTTAGAAGTAATTTATGCTCCGTCAACATTGTTTAAATATATGCAGGAATGAATATACCAATGGCAGAAGTGTCAGTTTGTAAATGCTTAATTTCAATTTCACTTTTCTTCTCTTTACATCAATCGATTCACGACAAAAAAAAACAGCTATTTTTTAGGATGCATGTAGTTATTTTGTTTCATTTTGGTATATGGTCGAGTTTTGCTTGGGGCGCTTGCTTCCCGACATTTAAATCCTCTTACTGTGTCGAAAAAGGAGGATTTCCTAAACGTCTAGATGTAGCAGGCTATTGTTTTTCCTAATCATGCGTGTCTTTCCTACGATAATCACGACCCCCTTCCCTCAAATCCCTCTCCGAAGTTAACTGCTGCGTGATTACGATTATTATAAGTCTTGTTTATTATGTAGTAACGTTTTCTTTTTAAAATGCATTCATGGTCATGCAAATAATAAAGCTTATTGTTGTTGTTGTTGTTGAATTCGTCCGCCATTTCTCAATCAAAGAAATTGTAGACTAAGTATCTCCGATTTTTAAATTTTCAGTTCACTAAGGTTTTTTTTATGAAAAACTGCAACCACTGGCAATATATAGTAGCAACATAATAGACGCTAGACTCCGGATCGAACGGTCTGGGTTCGAGCCCTGGCCGGGGTCACTGTGTTGTGTTCTTGGGCAAGACACTTCTCTTTCACAGTGCCTCTCTCCGCCCAGGTGAATAAATGCGAATTTAATGTTGAGGGTAACCCTGCAATGGACTAACATCCCATCCAGGGGGGAGTAGAAATATCACCTAGTCGCTTCATGATAGGCTCGGACGCAGACTTTAACCTTTACCAAGTTATTTTCATAGAGTTATACACAATCGACCAAGTATTCAAAAATTACTAAGAACCAGCAAAAAATGTATATATATGGAGCTCTGCTTTTAGGCTTGGCGAAATCTATATAGTAGGGTTCTTAGTATGTGTAATTTCTCTTGTTGGATTCAGTTGCAAACTGAACAGCGAGAAAAAGAACATTGTGGTTTCTTAAAGGAGATGTTTTATTGATGTTTCATTCGTAATCTTTTTCATTTTCAAAAATTTGTAGCCTGCGGAGCAGGCTCTCTTTGGGGACCGTGAGTTTTCCGACAGCGCGCGAGCGGCCGCGAGGTTTGGCGAGCGAAGCGAGCCTCTACTCGCCGAGACTCGCGGTTTGCTCCAAAAGAGATCCTGCTCGAAAGCTAACGTGATGCCAATCTCGTCTCCAGAGGCCGCGATCCTTCTGGTCTGCGACAGGAATCGGTCAAACGCAGGCTCTGGGAACGAGATTGACGTGACGCCTTCGTGACGCCATTGGGGCAACGGCCTGAGCATGCGTAACATGCGTCCTCTGTGAAAATTTACTTCCGGCAGCGTCTTGCAGCCGTCGCGTCCCGGATCTTAAAGTCCCTGAAGCCTATGATGTGGCGCGTGCTATTGTTATAATCTGCTGTATTTCGCATTCGTTTTTACTTCCAGCTCGCTCAAACCTATCAAATGTAATAAGCAACGATGATATAGTATTTTACAGCTATCTTAAATTAAGAGTGCCTAAACTATGTGGCTTTTAGTGCGATTTTCTTCCATTTTTTTGGTGAACTCTTACAAACCTTTCAAAGAACAAAGTCGAACATAAACAATACTACCTATATAAGAATTTTTTATACAAAAAGAAAACTTTGGGGGTGCAAAGGCATCTCCTTTGTTATTTGCAAATTTGTGTCTTTTCTTTCCTCTTATAAAAACTGCGTGGTCTTGTAGATTTCTTTGAAATACGAGCGCCTCTGTCGACTTTAACGGAATTTCAGCGAAGAAAACTTTTATCGCTTTTCTGTTTAGTGGAACATCCACAGGGTTATGCTAGAACAATAAGGCTGCTTGCTCTCAGTGGTCTGTCGATTTGAAAGCCGATAGCAACCTTGAACTCGCAGTCTGATTGTTCAATACAGTTGAAACGCAACTGCATAAATTTAAATTTATATTCATTAGAATCATCTGGAAAGATCGATATTGAGCTATTTTAAAGTTCACTATTATTACTTCCCATCACGAAAGCATACACAGAGAATTCATTAAAAAATAGCTTGAAACAAAGATCAAAGGAATTCGCTGCAGGAGGAATCATTGTTTAGACTCCCACATGGTATAAACTATTCAAAACACAATTTAACTTAATTCATCTAATAAATTTTATGCGTAGACCGTTTCGATAAAGCGCGTGAATTAGGTAGCAAAATATAATGTATGGTAAAGTAAAGTCGAGTAAAGGTGTTCGTTATAAATTAAAGTATCCCCTTTTCACTGTTTCAAGTATCTATATAATAACGACTTTGGAGATGATTTATGTCTCAAAAATTTTCGCGTGCATACCGAAAATTACTAATTCACTCCAGGATGATGATATGAATATCCATCATAAAAATAGCTGTTTGGTCTTAAGTGCAGGTAATGGAACCACATACCCACTGAGCATGTTATTAACTTAGACACTTTCTATTAAAAATTTATCATTGTTAATGCACTATCCATAGCAACTGGTTTCGTTGACAATACAGAAAGGTGCAACAGTGAGTTAGTCTGGTAGGCTGATTCGTTTAAAGCGCGTTCTTTAAGTTCAGATTTGAAATTGGTGAAGGAAGTATTCAAAACAGTTTATGTTTGGAGCTTTAAAGCAAAGTATTGTTTCAAACGAGAAAAATGCAGAGTGTTCATACCGCGTGGAAGTGAACTTGAACCTATAAACGCTTGTGTGAAGTGGTCGCGAATTTTGGCACCGCGCAACGACCGCAGCCCCTTAGGAGTGCGAACAGACCGAACTGAGAACGATTTTCTGTTCAGTACAAAGCAAACAGATCCAGATTACAGCAGCATTACTGGAATAACTTGTAGACATGGAGCTTTTGTACCCAGGGTATAAAAGCTACTTCAGCAGGTTTCGCACCAAGCCATTTCACACCGAGTATACTACGAGATACTGCAACTCAGAAGCACCTGTGCTGTACAGTCAGGTGCCGAGATACACGTGGTACGAACCTCGCCGGCCTACTGTAGCAGCCAGACATGAGTTGGGGGGTACTACCAAGCTAACACACTTGAGGCCGCCGTTCGCCGCCAGAATGACAAGCTACGAAACGGAGGGAAAGTACCTAACTGGGGGGAAAATGGCATGCGAGGAAGCGACGTTGTTAGATCGCAAGGGCTCTTCTGAAAGGAAAAATAGATTGTCGATGAAACTTCCAGAAGTTTTTCCACCTTCCTCAGAAAGAGGCTTGTCACGGGAGGAATGTACGGGGGATCATGGGCTGCAGAGGTCGAGAATGTTCTCAACACAAAACACATGCGAGGCAACAACATCCGCAAAGCCCGCTCACTTGAGCGGAAAATATCAATGCACAAGCTCCTCTGGGGTTGAACACGGTCACATGCGTGGCTGGCTAGAACCGAAAGCAACACTTTCAACAATAGCTAGTTCCTTTAGCGCTGCACGTGGGATGAAATTTGACAAGGCACCCTGTACATCAACACGTGATCCAAACCCAAGCACCAGTAGCCGCCCCAGTAGCGGAGATGGGCGAACCCTGAGGAGAGTCGCTCCCAGGCCTACCACGTTGTTGTCCAAGTACGCAAAGGACGTGCGTTACGTGCGCGATACGTGCTTTTTTCACCCAACCCAGGAGCGAAAGAAACACTACTACATCGTTAATCCTAACTGGTTTTCAGAACAACGGGTCACTGTCCCCAAGAACAACGTGTTCTCATAAAAAAGAGAAGTTTTATTCGGAGGGTCACGGGGTTTTTTTCATTCTTAGGTAGTCGAATATGATGTAAGTCGTGAACCTTGAGTTCCGCATAGGCATCTCCCGCGGGTGGAAGGGGGGAAGGGGGCACTCCCATATATGAGCTATACAGGTATGTGCCGCTGTTAAGGGTATGGTTTTCAAGCAGTTTTGTCTGGGATAGGGTATAGAAATCAGAGAGTTTTGGTCTAGAATAGGGTATCATTGGCCAGGAAACTGATTAGTGGTATGAAGAATTAAAGAATTAGAAACTAAGAAGAGAAAGAGGCTTTCCCAAACGTAAATAAAATCATCGCGGCAACGTTGTTGACAGATGGTTTTCCATTAAAATCACTAATAGTGATACAGTTCTAAAAGAAGCAGGTCTGGGATAGGGTAGGGATTTTCGGTGTTTAGTCTAGTATAGGGTGGCAAAATCAGCTGAACT
Source organism: Meandrina meandrites (assembly GCA_963693305.1). Lineage (NCBI taxonomy): Eukaryota > Metazoa > Cnidaria > Anthozoa > Scleractinia > Meandrinidae > Meandrina > Meandrina meandrites. The sequence continues at coordinate 19,055,935 of OY855904.1, forward strand.
TGGTGTGGTATAGGGTAAGGGTTTCAGAATCCCAGCGGCACACCACCACCCAAAAATTTACAGAGTGCCCCCCCGGAAGCATCTTTACTATTATTCTCTAAAGCGATGAGCAATTTGTGTCAACAGACAGTCTACAACGGGGATTTTTATTTCTACAAAATATTACTAGTACGAATTCGCAACAACTCAACTTAGAGCTACACAAACTCGAGCCTTCACTGTGACGTGAATCCGTTTCCGTGACGTCACAAGGAGGAAAGGTACATGTACGTCACCGGCACGTGACCCGAATGTAATGAACGCGGTCACAAAGCAATGCGCAACTCATTCAGGTAATGCCTCCAAGGGCGCGGTGAGGGTACTACCTTACGTGTGCCGCTGGATGGGGTCCCATGTTTTACCTTCCAAATCTGTGACGGGGTTGCAATTTTAGTCCGAGAGGGGGTCGCTGAATGGGTGAAAATTACATCAACTTTATAGCTTTCTGCTTGTCTTAGTCAGGTTGTTTTGAAATGTGCGAAAATTAATAGCGTTTGCTGTAGTGTTGTAGAGATAATTTAAAAATAAAAACATCCTCTTCACTTTCGGTCTGAGTTGGGGTATACAAACTTTTTAGTCTGAGTTTTGAGCTTTTATTGGTCTGAGACGGGTAGCAGATCCTAGGCCCCTGTGGAGCACCCCCACCCAATATGCCCCCAGTGCCTGGGCATGAGAAAAACTCGTCACAACAAAAAATGATACACCACAGCTTTCAAATGGGTACAAAACTGTATTTATACAGGCAACAAGTAAAAGTTCCAATACAGAACATAGCCCCCCTTTCTAATTCTTTATAAATCCTTTCCCATTTAACTCTTTTAACCCATTCTACCCCTGGTTTCCAACCAAAGCTTAGCTTTACTAATTTCCATATGACGGTTTACTAAGAGCACTTTCCATTTGTCAGAACTGGCTAGCCAGTCAGGTGGTTTTGATAGTGACATGGACCTTTGCCACGAGAATCTCTCACAAATCCACCATATCAATGTATATTTATGTATTGACTGGTTCAACAGGACAAATCTGGCTAGAATTCTGTTCTTGAATATACCGGTCTGGCCGGCCAGTTCTGACAAAAGGAAAGCGCCCTAAGTAACCATTAGTTACAGACTGTACCATTAGAAGTGGAGGGGTTGGGGGTTGGGAATCCAAGTCCATGCTGGATTATGAGGCTGGGACAAAAGTCGGACTGGATCACTGATTTGAATAAGAATAGCAGCTATTCAAGAATGAGAAAATAAACAATAGCTGCTATTCTTATTCAAATCAATGATCCGAGTTGATCCTGACCAACCTTTGTCCCTGCCCCTGCAAGCAGTCTATTGCAGTTGTAATAAATACCCCACCAGCCCTCAACTTGAGGTGATTCCTTTGTTTTGTGATTATTATTACTAAGTATAATAGTAACTATATCCATTGCCACGAGATACTGTGACCAAACTGTTTTGCTGTAAAGAACCTCACATAAAGCATGCATTTAATGGTTCCTTGTGGCTACTGTGGCTAATGCAACACTAATAAGAATTCATCATAACCCACTGACTGATGGCTGACAAATTCAGATTTCAATGTGTTCAAGGGAATCACCTCAAGACATTACGATATAAGATCTAATATTCTTTTTAAGCGTTTTTAAATACATTATTTTACATTTTATGTTTTCTTTATTTTAATTACAGTGATTTTAACTTTTTGCCCTTTGTTATTTCTTCCAGAGTAGTTCTAAACTACATGTAGAATTTCCACTGAAACCTTAAATTAGAACCGAAACTGTCTTAAACCAGAACCATAACTTTCTTAAGTATACATTGTATTTGAAGGCAATCCTAATATTGATCTCCATAACAACTCCACTCTTTTGGGGAGGTCTCTAACTTCACTGTTTTGGAAACTCTTTGTACATAAATACAACTTACTATCCCTTTCTTGGCCAGCTTATTTTTTTTATTATTTTTTCTTTTCTTTTTTTTTTTCATAAAACTTTTTTTGTAATTCACTAGTTTAAGTGGCTAATTAATTTAGCAATTTTTTTGTTGGAACTGGTGTGACAACAATTATTTCATCTAGCAATTCCTTCATTTTTTGTGTTAATCATAATTATGAACTATACACAGTATGAGGGATTTTGATTGAAAAGCAGAATGGAATTTTCGAAGTTCTGTGACTTTCAAGATTGCTTTCTGGCTAATACAGAAATTGATCAATATGCAATCATTCCTCTTTTTCGACAGAAAGTGTTATAAACTGAAAACACATCTAGCCATTGCAGTTAAAAAACAATTTGGGAAGGCTACCTCTGTTCCTGATTTATGTTTTAATGAAAAAGCACAACATTCAGCCTTCAACAGGCTAGATTAAGTGAATACTTGAATTTGCTAAATCAAATTGCCACAAAAAATAGTGAATTCAGGTTAAAATATTGTAATTATTGTTATAAATAATTATTAAAATCGAATAAGAGCGGTGATTGGTTTTATCATCATCAATAAAATATTATAGTATTAATCCTTTAATTCCCAGCAGTGACGAACACCAACTAGTGATGAAAAAATAATATTAATAAAGAAAAATCGTCAACTAGGAGATCCTGTCCCGATGTTCCACCAATTAAATAATCTATCAAAACCGACATTAAAAGAAATGCACGAAATTAATCAGAAAGAAGAATAAGTATTTGGGGACTTAAAGGGTTAATCTGGTTGTTAACATGGTAAATTAATTAATGTGACCAGCACTTTACCATGCTTTGAATTTTTAAGTTGGTAAAAACTCTTGATACCTTATGCTACTACTGAATAGAAATCTTGGCTTGACTTTGTTCACAGCCATTAATTGTGACTTGATAAATATGCATATCACCATCAAATGGTAGATGTAAATGAAACAATTTTGAATAATTTTTTTCAAAACGAAATGCATGGCTTTGCATGTGCATGGGCAATTAAAAAAACATAGTTACACGGAAAGCTCCAAGTCAAGGAGAGGCAATTAATCTGCCAGGTACACATACATTTGTACATGAGGGTAATTGACTGGCATTAGATTAGACAAGTCCACTGAGATTTTGCCTACACATGTACCTACATTACCTTCTGTATTTACAGTAAACACAGCTTCAGTCCAGGCATTCTTAATCCCTAATCTTCCATTTGAAATACATCCAATTTTAGTTAATTTAGTTACTGATTACTGTATTTTTTTGTTTAGTTTAAGTTGTTAATATTATTAGTTTTTTTTGGTTTTGGTTTGTTTGGTTGGTTGTTTATATGAGACGCTCATTTTGTAAGCTCTTTGTTCACTTTTTCTTTGCACTTAATTGATGTACGTGTGTATAGCATACTTGTTCCTTTTTGATTGATAAAAAATGAAAACAAAAATTAACACTATATTGTTAAAATGAGCAAGAGTAAAAAAGTAAAAAGCAGTAAATAATCTAATTATTTTACAAGCTATTCCAATTTTGTAAAACAATTTCAAGAGAATGAAGGGTTTGCTGCATTGGTGACCACAAAAATTACATTCACTTGTACCAGAAACCCATAAGGGTTGAAACGTGTAACTCCCTATGATTCGAATTGTACAAAGCGTCTGAACATTCGTTTTCATTAAGTACCATATTTGGAAGATCACGAGAAACAAATCAACCAATCAAAATTGTTAAATTCACAGCGCGCGCAAGCTCGTGCTAAATGGCGTAATCTTGTTTTGAACAACTTTGGTCGAATAACGTTAAATTTGGTTAAATTCTTGTGTTTCATCGTCATTTAGTAGTCTGGGAAACTTCACTTGGATACTCTTAATGAATTTCTTTAGTTTCTGTGAGTAATTTACGGCGTCTTGGTCGGAATTCAAGTGACTTACCGCAAAACCGAAAATTTCATTGCGTGTGCCGTTACGTGAGTAAATCATTCGCGTACAACCTCTTTGTCTTTCCAAATATGGTACCTGGCAAACTGAATATTCGAACGCTGTGAATGCGCGTTACACGTTTCAACTTCTTATGAGTTTCTGCTTGTACAATGTAACTGTCACTCTTTTTTAACAGCCAGATGGATGTTTACCCTCAAGTCCAGTATTGGATGTCTGTCCAGCCAGTAACTCATCAGACTCACCCATTCACACAGTGCAGCAGACTTTAAGCCTTCTTCACGATCAGAGTTCAACTCTGCATATGTAGTGTACAGCCTAAATGATTGGTTTTCTTTGTACTCTTCACGCTCTACACTGTCTCGTGAAGGGAATACCAAGTCTTCTATAAAGTTCTTGGTTTGGATGTGTGCATTGTCCACAAAGAGAAACAGCGAGCCTGGTGTGGCTCGCTTAAGAATGTCTAACAGATATTGGAATGCCCCTGGAAGATTCTGAACAGCAGAGACAAATTTTACCAACAGGAACAACTTGGCCTATGGCAGAAAAAAAATGGAAAATTGAATATTTACAGTATTCATTGTTTACAATTGACTATAAAAATAAACGAAATAAGATTACGACGTTTCGGAATCATCTTGACTCCATTATCAAGTAGAAATAAAGATAACGGTCGAGTTTCGAATTTAAATACAAATAAAGGTGACAGAGTATGTTAGAATATTTAAAAGAACTGTTTCGTGGTAATTAGCGTTCACAGTGTCGGGACGTGCTGCATTAAGATTAAATAAATACTTTCGCATGTATTGAGTACTCAATTCGCTTATTTTTATAGTCAATTGTATTTCAAAATGTTCTCTTATTAGAATTCATTGTTTAAACAGAATAATTTATGTCCAATAACAAATTATTGGTGATTTGGACCTGAACAGTCCCTTTGCAAAACCTGGTAACTGATCTTGTCAATCAAAAGGGTGGCACTACAAAGTACACGTGAATAGGAAATGGGAGCTGGAAATGGAATGAGTACAACAAAATCAGCAAGGTCAGCAGGGCTTGAAAGAAAAGTGAATTCCACTAATGATCGAGCTTGCCCTTAATTTAGACAAGCACTAATTTTGCCCTAGGACATGCAGTTGTATGCACGTCTTACAGCTATAGATAATGATCTTGGGTAAACAGCTTAACTGGGCCCTTAGGGTTACTTCCTTGGCAGGAGAATCAACTTGTCCCAGTTTCCTGGATGGCACTTTACTCAAGCCCTGGTCAGTAAAGTTGGAGAGCTGTAGGACATTACATTGCGGCTGAATCCTTAGACTGTTTGTGCTCTGTTTCTTTCTCAAAATAATCTCATTTTTTGTGCTTTTCTAACACTCAAGTGGAAAATACTTGTTGATTGTTAAGAGAAGCAGCCTAGCAAAACCCAGAGTATGATTTGGCATTTCAGGTGTAATGGCAAAGAACAACAGGGGATGGAGGATACTGATTGGCAATGACAATGATTTAAACATATTATGCTGTGATTGACAACAAAGCAGTACTCACCTTTTTGAAAGCATGGTTTGGTGTCAGTGGCAGGTTTCCCCTACTGTTTCGACCTTGGCTGTTGCAGATATCAAAGGCGCCATAACAGAAAGGTACGTTGCAGACGTCGTGCAGCAGAATCTGAGCTGTGTGGGCCCACAGCTCACAGTTATCCAAAAGTAACCACTCAGTGTTAGAAGGAAGCAACTGATGGAGACCTAGAATCTCACTGCCAGGTCCTGCACCAAGACAACAGACATGCAATCTGAAATGAATAGTAATAGCTAGTTAGTCATGTGACCAGTTATGCAAGTATAAGCAGTCACGGAAAAAATGTATTTATTGTAACCAACTTTTTGTATCCATCTTTAAAATGAGATACATAACCAGATACACTAAACTACATGTACCTTTTGAAAGTTTGTGGAAGTTGTGGTAGTGTTGATTGAGTAGATTTTGTAAGGCTTTGTACAGGTACTACAGGTACAGGTCTCATTGTGTTGTGTTCTTGTGGAGTGCCGCACTCCACACAGGTACATGAATGGGTGCCAGCAAACTGCTAGGGCAGGTAGCAACAGTGCTGGGGGATTACCTGTGATGGACTTACATCCCATCATGGAGGAGTAACAATATTTTTAGTCGCCTTATGCTACAGAAACTGTAGTAAAGCACCTGCACTGATGAGTGACTTGGCTCTTCCAATATAATGGACTAGAATGAGACCTATAGCATATGTATTAAACCTAAGCCTCCCAGTACTGAGATAAGAAGATCACATGATTAGAACTGTTTAACAGTGATTATTACTTGTATTCCCAATGTTATTCTGATTCAAATTGAATATAACTATCTTACCTCCCCTTGTCGTGACTTTTCTTCACAAATTCTGTCAGAGGCTCAAATCGACCTGATGTAACAGTTGCATGAACCAAGGTGGCATGAGCTGCTGTGTAGGTGCCAAGATAAGCCCAGCGAGACTCAGCATCATTAAAATGAATTTGGTCTGTTGCCTGACTAGAAAACAGCTGCGAAACTCGCAGTAGTTTATCTCGCAGTGCAACCTGCCAAAACTGAGGATCAGATTGTAGAAGTTTAAGTTCCAGCTTAGTTTTCTCTTCCAGTTGGCTAAATGATGTCTTTAGGGCTTGGAGTACTTTTGTACAAAATGACTCTGCAAACAAAAAGGATCAAGGAGGCAAGTTAAATGGCAGTGATCTTGTACAACCATATGGGCTTGAAACTTTGACACTTGTATGGACTTGTACGAAAATTAAAGATCTGTAACCAGGATTCATTGTAATAAAATTATAAAAACAGTATCTGGTTGAAATATTTAAACAACCTGGACTGTTGCCTTTGATAGATAAAAATCATATGTGCAATAAAAATTGAAAAATTTAAAATTTAACTAACAAGAATGATATACACAAATATTTGGGATTTAAAATCATGAGCATAAGTTATGCATGTAATTCTTTATATTTAAATTTTTAGCATTTTCATATTTTGTGCATCTTTGAAAAACCACTGTGATAAGAAACCATTGTGTGTGACATTTGATGGTTGACCAATTGTAGTCAAAATTATGCAAATTTTGGCTTAATTCCCACATGCCCATCACGTGAAGCCAGACAACAATCCAATGAACATTCTAGATTTGAATTGAGTCGCCATTTAAACATTGAAACATTCGCTTCACTTGAGCTGTTTTGACTGTAAACAGTTTGATGAGAGCTGCATGACAAAACTGAGACAACGATAGCCACAGCTTAACACCGATCTTACAGTTTGACTACTGTTTTGCTCGAAAAAGATGGTTATCAGCCAAATTTGAAAACATGTGTGAATGACATCGTCTTCATTTAAAAATAAATTGCATGCCAAAACAAGTCCCTGTTTCGCAATAAATATTCAGTTCTTGCTCCAGAGTCAAACGAGCAATGCTTTTTGTTGTTGTTTCGTCAACTAAAAATTGAAAGCCTTATTTCTAAGTGTTAACAGTACTTTGTGCAAGCACTTGCCATCAAACTGCAGATGTTCACACATTTGTATTTTTTTAGTGACTTATTTATCACCCAAAACTGCAAATTATTCTCTTGGGATATCTACAGCCTATGGACCAACCAACCGATTGACCGAATGTGCTCCCCTACTCCTATTGTGCATTATATGCCAAATAGTTGTAAAAGGGTCATAAAAAGCTGCAGTTCAAGTGACAATATAGTGTTAATTTCTCAACAACTTGTGAGCAAAATCAGACATTCTGTCAGAAAGTAAATATAGCAGGTGAGAGGAGAAACTTTAGCTAGAAGTACATTCTACAAGGAAAACTTAATTTGCACTTAGTTCAACTTTACTACATCTACTGTACAACTTTACACCAACTTGCAAATTGGACGGAAGTTTCCTCACCGGAAGTAATTATAACCCGCTGTGAACGAACTATAAAGCATTTACATTGTTGGTTTATAAAACAATCTTTTAGAAACGGGCTGTACATTTTAGCTCGATATTTTATTCCAAAAAAATACCTGCACTGGAAACTGTCAATATTGATCGACAATACAAACAAACTTTAAATATTTCTATCACTAGACAAGTCCTTATGATAACATTACATACATGTACAAGTTAGATGTTGTTTCCGCTGGGATAAGCGAACATAAATCAGTTTGTTGTGTCCTTGATCGTAGAAAATCGCAAACACTTACGCAATAACTATAATGCGTCAGCAACACTGAAAAGGGCCAAAAACACCTGCAATCCTTACCTTCCAGACCGGTGCTAAAACATTTCCCCTTCACATGAAGTCCACTTTCACTCGGAATGTTCAATTGTGCTGCGATTTCTGTAGTTCTTAACTGACCATTTTCACTCGTTGAAGAAGAAGATTTACTATCAGAAAATCCTTTGGTAACAACTGACGCGTACGTAGCGCCCTGTTGTGCGAGCGCTTCTTTGCCACCTGTCTTTGTCAGTTGGTTGTCATCGCCCAACACCGGTTCTTGCTGAAGTTTTTCTTCGTACCGATCTCGAACTTCTCTCTTATATTGCACGATATCGCGACGGAGTTGGCACTCGAAGCAATCCTTTAAAGTATCGTGAGGCTTCTGTTTGTTCCAACTGATGAAGGAAGGTAAATATTTAAAATGACGACAAACCGAGCACTGACGAATGATCACACTGGAATGATAGCCGGTCTGAAAAAGTCCAAGCGCTTCGAAAGTTGCAGCACAGTCGATACAATTCCGATTTTTCTTGTCAGTGAACCACTCTGCAATTTTGAACATGCACAGAGGGGCTTTTTTAGCGCAGCTTTGGCACTCTTGAAGGCGATCGTAAACACAATCACCGCAAACAAGAAAAGCGTTTTCTTTCAGAGATTGGTCTGGTCCTGTCTCGTCAGTTTCTGGGTTGCTCGCTTTCTCCGTAAATGACGGGTGAATTTTAGTGATGTTGAAGAAATCCTCGTGTCTCCTTCCCGTGTGGTCGCAGTTGAAGCAACGAAGGACTTCCATCCAACTATCTCTGAGATCTAAGAGGAAAACACCTGAAGATAAATAGCAAAACGAAAGAGTCTAGTCGTCGTGACTGAACCGGAGAAAATGTTGAAAGTTACACACAGACCAGAATGCTTTGCAAACATAATACACAGACCCAGTCTTTTAGTGATTGCGCAGCTGTATGTGTCTGGCAGAGTCTGGGTGACCTCATTTTCGTCGACACACATTTATATTCATTTCACGATGCAGTTTTCCTACAACTCGTACTTTGCCGGTTAAAAATTCAATTGGATAGAGGTGCCATCTTATGGAATGCTGTTTCCTCATATTATACGGGCTCCTAATTTCCGGCTTTCTATCGTAACATGAAGAAGGATTATATATTAATATATCAAAGAGCCTCCTAATTTTAATGCCCGATCAGTTCAGTCGCTCCCCAGACATTACCACGAGTTTAAATGTTACCAATTGTTATATAATTGTTAATTTTTACGGTTGTTATGATCTAATATAATGTATTAGTATATAGTAATATTAGTAATATATTAGTTTAGTACAGCACCCCACAAGTATTGTGCTTGAAATCTGATCGTGTTTGAATAAACTTAATTCAAACACGAAAAGGATTTGATGATGATGATGATGATGATGATGATGATGATGTGTTCATGCTTTATCCCACTTCTGTAGAAAGGTGTAGCAGCTTACACCCACGTATTTTTACCGGGATTTTTAGCTAATCAAATGTAAAACAATGCTGAAAGGCTGATCATACTACGTAAAAAAAGTAAACTTTGTGAGACACCAACACGACTAGAACCGATATAGCAGGATTGCAACCGTGGACAGCTGTTTCGTTCTTATTGGAACTCATCAGCACGGTGTAGCGAATCTAAATGAAGCCAGCGACAGAGCCAGCGCAAATAGATTGCATGCCCAATAACCCGTACACTATATCAAGTTCCGTACTTTGAACTCACATCACGTTTGAACTCACATCACGTGTTTCGGGGGACAAGGAGACCAAAGTTGGATGTGGCAATCCACATTTAGTACAATTCGCTTTGTGAGACATCATCGTGACACTTTGGTCTCCTTGTCCCCCGAAACACGTGATGTGGCAGTGCGTGATTCGGGGGACAAGTGAGTTCAAAGTACGGCTTCATTTAGATTCGCTACACCGTGCTGATGAGTTCCAATAAGAACGAAACAGCTGTCCACGGTTGCAATCCTGCTATATCGGTTCTAGTCGTGTTGGTGTCTCACAAAGTTTACTTTTTTTACGTAGTATGATCAGCCTTTCAGCATTGTTTGTCATTTTATTATTTTCATGCTGATCAGATCCCTCCTTGGATCCTACGTTAGTAGCATTTTTGTTCGCGCTCCCTGTGCTTTTAATCAAAATGTACACAAACACAAATCGCAAACACTGCGGGTTTTATCGCAAATCTTGATATACAGACTAAATATTCTACATTTAGAAATCAAAATGTGGGAAACTTTTTGACATAAGATTCCAGTGTTTTTGCTTTTACAATATAAACAGTGTGTCGACAATTATGTCGAAATTGTCCTTTATATTACTTGCTATTATGAAGCGCCAAAAACCGTGGTTGCCGCAACAACACGCGTGACGTCTGCACTTGCCAATGTTGTTGCAGTTGAAAAAAATCGTACATCGAACAGAAATTTATTAAGCTAAGCGTGCTAGAATATAATTGTCAACATGGTCAAAAGATGGTTTTTAATTTCAGTAAGAAACACCACCAAAGAATGGTGCTCAGGTTACAATAATGTTTTGGGGATCACTGATTCACAGTGTTCATTGTTAAGCACCCACTCAGAAAAATGTTTATACCGTGTAGTTTTTAAATCAAAAGTTTCCTTATTCACCTCGAGGACCTTTGTTCCATAGGGTGTTATGCACGCCAGTGCTGCGTCTATCTCCAGCTAAGCAATCTTTTTGATGTAGACTATCATAAAAGTCCTTGTTTTAGTAAACCAGTCTCGAAGTAATCCAAAGCACTTAGTTTATCAATATGTGTCTAACACGCTTCCAGGCCCAGATTTAGGGAAAAACCGTTGTTGCACGATTAATAAAAATTTTCGGCATCTCGCGTTTTTTATTCAGACTTGAAGCACCTTGAACGTACGGATGGATGTCTCGGAATTTGTTGGTCTTCGCCAATACTAGAAAGTATATATTGAACTAAACTTCAGTTTAAAAAGCTAATTTTATTTAACACTGTTGGTCGACCAATTTCATTGATCGGCATTTTCTTCTGTTTTCTTATTTTAATGTCATAATATCTTAATGCGGCGCTTTTCACTAAAATTTTTATAAAACCTATATCAATATATTAGATTCGTTTCATAGACATATGGCTATAACACTGTACATGTATATAAATACATAATTTATGTGTTAACTTTCGTAAATCTCCATGGTCTAATTACGGTATTTATACATCTTGGATATATTACATGTATTCCTAAATACAATGGTAAAAATAAATTATTTAGTCTATAGCACTATTGAATACCAATATTTTAAATATATTTCTGACCACACACACGGCAGCTACAGGCTGTGATAATTTGAACTTTCTTAACAATTTGCTTCTTTGTCCTGGACGGGCAATTTAGCACAACGCTTTTCGTCGTAGAATTAATTGGAGTACAAAACGAACATGACTCAAAAAAACTCCTTCGAACTGGGATGTAAAACGAACGGCATTGACCATAGCACATGTTGTTTATGACAGTTTCTGTTTCACAACCGCGCCTGCGAACGCGTTGTGTAAGTGGTTTCATTCTACACCAGGGCTGCCCAATGTCTGTTATTGGCACCTGGATGCCTCCTTTTGATTCCATCATCTGCTGCCATAGTGAAGCTTCAGTTATTGCGACTTGTGAGGCCATCAGCTGCATCAGCATCAGGGTGACAAAAGCTGTGAAACTGACAGGGCCGCTCTCTGAAGCTTGCATGCTAAAAATTTCCAAGAAAAGTAACTATGAAAGAAAAAAAATGACACAGTCAACACCTAAACGCCTACGGCAATTTGCAGTTTCTAGTTGCATTTTCTGTCAATAACTTGTGGATGTTTGATATCGACGAGGAGTCGGTCGATTTTTCACTTGGTACTTTTGGAAATGTGGCAAAATTTACCACACCAAACAAAATTATTTGCAGTCTTCAGACATATTTAAACACATTTTTCGTTCCGCAAGCGATTTGGACCGTGCGCGGTACAGAATCATGTTCTAGATTGTTTGCTCCAAGAGGGTGCCAATGATGGTGGTGGCTTTTACGATTAACTTTTAATATTTTGCCTTTTTTACGGCACATATTCTCAGTTCATATTTTGACTGCTCGCCTTTCGTCACATGGCGTTTTCTGTCAGTTTTAAAAATAGAACTGAAATCAGTTACTGACTGTACTTTTAGGTTTCGTCAGTACAGATGTAGAATTGCCCTCAGATTTGTCCTCAAAATTGTTATCAGAAACAAAGAGAAAAACTCGACCAATATATATTCTTTTTTACATCTGGATCTCGATCAATGCAAGCTTAAGCTTGGTCATAATGTTCAATCCGGCGAGCATTTCACCTTTTCTCGTTAAAACGCCCGATCTTATCAGACGAGTTTACGATTCTTACACCAGCTAATTGCACACGAACTCTTTGTTTCTTTAACAAGTTGTCACTTGATATATAAACTGTATTCTTAACACATCCCTTTCCAATCTGAGTCAAATATAAGGTTAAATTAAATAATTTTCTTTGGCGAAAATGAATAATTCACATATAAAACAATTTCCGCACAAGCAATGCAAATAACCTGCAAATAGATTAAAAAATCCGTGGGCGTATTTTGAAGGCCCTGGTTTACTGACAGTATTCTAACCAAAAATATGAGAATTTGCAACAATTAGCCCGTTAGCTTATAGAATTTGCTCTGTGAGGTGACGACCGGCCGGTATATCAACCGTGAATAAGTTGAGCTATTTTTGATTAGTTTATTTGAACTATTCGAACTCTCCACTCTTAATAAGGACGAGTAGATCTATGGATATGAGGCGAAAACTGCTTAAACCATTTGATTAGAAGCTCAAGATATCCGTTGGCCGATCGAAGGCGCAGTAAAGGTGCCCCCTGAAACAAACGAGTAAAAACTCTGCCTGTTCTATAACACACATCCTAAAAATATGTTCCAATATTTAAAATGAAATAGGGCCTGGCTGTTTTAAAAAATTATAAACATCCTCTATACAGCAGGTCGCCCGCGCAGCCAATCAAATTGCGAGTTTATGCAGATACAAGTCAATGGATTTAGATGCTAAATGACGAGATCAGGGAAAAAGCTAGGGTGATAGCAGTTCATGTAAAAGCGATGCAAATTAAGGATTTTTGACTGATGAAAGAAGGAGGAGAAAAGATTTGCTCCCAGTAAATGCAGCACATTAAATCAAAACATATACTTAAAGAGCCGGACTGTCAAGAAACCAATGAAACACGTTTCACAAATGTTGCCCCTCCGTCCCAATTTGCGAGTAAGGAAAGCTGAAGGGTCCTAAAGAAAAGAACCCAAATTAGTCTACTGCTGCAAAATGTTGCCGGGTGGGACGAAAGCAAAACGTATACCAGTTCAGTGAACTCAGATGGGTTGGATAGCACGCAGTCCGAAAGCGCGGAAAAACTGAGGAGACTTACTTGGATAGCTAGGAAGAAGGAATTCACCACTTGTAAACAATGCAGCTTTCCGTTTTCAAGTTTGGCATTCTTGGCAAAAGCAGGCTTAATATATATACCTTTTATCTCTTTGAGACGCCGCTTATGCTCGTCACGTCCGTCTGACAACATCAAGTGCAAACGTTGAGAGCTTACGCTGGTATATTCACCTCCGTCCGCACCCACACACAACGCTTAATGTAAAACACATATCATAAAAAACACACATTTCACCAAAACACACATCACACAATCACGCGACACGCAGACTCACATTGCAACAAAAGCGACCGGTGGGATGCTGCTGACTTTCGGCGCCTCTTTTTCAAGATTATTTTCGTTTTTCTTGTTGTCTTGTTCCTGAATTTTCTCAGCGAAGATGTATTTTTGCATCCTCGGAACAGGATGTTGTTAAATTAAGATTTCAAACAAACCGTTCAGATCTAATTTTGCCTGTTCTGTGCTGCCCACGCGATTCAGAAACAATATTAAGCAGTGAAAAGTTCTTCATTTACTGACGGAAGTCATATCCTTCAGGTGCTCGCTTGTAAGCGATGTTTTCAGTTGATAATTGGAAATTGCTATAATTTCACCATAAATCAAACAACGGTGGTACTCGGCGAAATGTTGATTTGACAAGCAAAATGTTATTGTATCCTGTAATTTCTCCGGATTTGATAGAGAGAGGAAAACGGTGATGTTGCTCAATCCTTTACGTTGTAAACATTTCCGTTTGCTATTTGCAACGTGCGTACAAACTTGGTTAATTACAAAGCATGTTCTGACTTCTTACGTACAAGAATAGCAAATTTGACGTAACGCTTTCTTAAGTGTTTTCTCGAGGTATCCTTTTGTTGTTAAAGACTTCCTGAAACAAATCATTCAACAATTCACGAGGAAACGTTCGTGCTATGCGTTAAGATTCACTACGGCTGATTTGATTAATGGCATGCAAACACTTGGTCCTGAATCCTTTTTGAGACAGGATATTTTTCAGTTAGGTATTTTCTGTAACCAAAATTACCGGATTAAATTGAAAGGGAAGTATCATGAAAATAACACAATAAGTTTCCAAATAATATAATTTGTAATTGTTTAACCTGGATAAGTCAACAGGCATAAGGAAATTGCTCAGTGAAAAACGAGGCCTTTGAAACTTCAATATTTGTTTTTCTTCTTAAAAAAATGACTTCGTCTTTTTATAGCTGAACTTTTGTCGGAAAATTGCCGAAAATAGCTACTGTATAGGACAAACCATTGGTGCACCACTATGGCGTTTGTAGGTAAAATATGTATCCCAGTTTCATCGGTGAAATTCAAATCGAATATAACGGAACGTTTTCATCATTCGTATGTTATTCGGGAGAGAGCCAATATTTCCCTGGCCTTAAATAATGTGACTAAAAAAACAGTGTAAATCGTAGTTTTTCAGTCAGAGCCTTATTTAATGAGCACATTGATGAATAAACCCAAAAGACATTTGCTTTTATGTCTGGTATTGTCCTTTATCAGTTACAAATAAAAGCTCAAGAAATAATCTGAGCCCGGCAAGGTGGTTTTAATTCCAGCTCAGGGCTTGGGTCAGTAGTAGGTAGATTATTTGTACTGGTATTGCAACAGTGACGAGAGGCATGGCCATGGCTTCAAATTATTAACTTTTGGTCGATCATTTTCAAGTTTTTCGTGCCTTTCAGCATTAAATTTCAGTCCTTTCCTGTAAATATATCTCTCGGGGGCATGTCTACTGTAGCACCAAAACGTCTTCTCTGTGGCAAATCCTGTTGCGAGTAAACGAAGAAACAATGTGTATTTTGCAAACTACAAGGGCAGTTTATTTTAAAAGCCCACGCCGAATACTCATGTTTGAATGTACAGGATCATGTAGATGCGAAAACAAATGGCTATTTTTAGTAATGTTTTCTGCAATGCCTGATAGAGGGTTTGAATGGGGGGGGGGGGGGGGGGGGGGTCCACATGTCGGTTGTCGGTTAAAATTTCATCACTTTGTCGGTTAAAATTCTCGACCTTTGTCGTTTGTCGGTAAATTTCAGTTAATCTTTTAGTCGCTAGTCGGTAATTTTTTCCTCGTTTTGTCGGTAGACAGTAATATTTTTCGCCCTTTTGTCGCTAGACGGTTAACCCCATTCAGACCCTCCTGATTAAAACTGACAAGGCGACTCAGTTTCTTTCAACAAGCCGCTTATAGTGAAGATCTTTATCTAAAGCAAACCATCGATGCAACGTATAAAATTTTGTAGTGAATTATCTTTTTAGATCAAAGTAAAAATTCTCCCACCTCTGAAATGAAAGTTATGACGAGATGCGAAATTTGGCTTACATTCGTACCTTTTATCCTCTTTTATTTGGATTCCTTTAAATATTTTGTCAAATTTTTTTTGCCCGAAAGACTGGATAAATAGGCATAAATAGGTACATGTTGGTGCATTTTCACGTGCTAAAAAATAATTAAGAAATTTGTGTTTGATTAAAAGTAAGTTGTCTAAATGATCGGTGGCTTGAAAATCCAGTTTTTTCGGAGGACAAAATTTAAGTGGTGAAAAAAAAACCGAAAACTGGACCTTCTGAACTACAAGGAACAAAGACGCGACCGGATTTTAAGCTGTAGATGCCCTATGTAGCTGCCCTTCTTGTTGATTCATATATTTTTTTTATATCTCAAACCAACACCACATGGATTGAAGTAAAGAATGTAAAAAGGTATAAAAGTGCCAAAAAGTTGTTTAAATACCAGACGTTTCGGGCTTCGTCCTCCATCAGTGGTTTATACCTTTTCACATTTTTTACTTTGATTCATCCACGTGCCACGCAGTACTATGAACTTTTGTTCGTAATTTATTTCGTTTATCACATGGATTGGCCAACATGAAAGCTGATCACGATGTGTTATCCAAACTGAAAGTTATATTGCATGGTGTCCTAGAGTTGAAACATTTTTTTAAAGAAAGAGCTTACCGTGATCCCAGCAAACTAAAAAACAACCATTTGACATTATTGATGGATGTATATTTTGTGGTGAAATTTTATCCTTGGTCCCAATTTTAGTTTCCATTGTTTTAGAGTATGGTAAGTTTAAAACAAAAAAAGGAAAATAAAATTTGAACCAAGAATAAAATGGAACCACAACGTATATAACATTTTGTAGCCAACCCAGAAAAGTTAGTTTCCAACCCCCCACTCCGGCAATCCTTTGATATTCGGAAATGTTCGAAATCTCTGAAATCTGCGCCATCCCTTCTACAACCGACGAACTACTCGTAGTCTAGTGATTCAGGGGTGTTAACTGGTGTTTTTGCAGTCTAGACAATGAGCTGCCTGGCCTCGATGATAATAGAACACTGATTTTATTGTCAAGCATCTGAAGCATGTGGAGCTAAACCATCACTGTTACCTGAAAAGCAGCTAATGTTTCACTGCAGAAAAGTAAACGTCATGGGTGGTAAGATAAAAGGACGTTATATATACAGCTGAGAAAATATCTTTAATTGAAGAAAACCGCTTATTGTTTGATTCTAAAAATTAAAATGAAGTTACATGTATATGTTTGTGCGTCTTTCAGCAGCTTGAGCCCAGTTGACGCCTTAGAATTTAGCAAAGGTGTTGGTGCAGTGAGATGGTTAGCTCGCTATCTCATCCTGGTTGTGCCAGGTGGTGCATGAGGCCACCACAGAGTCCCCACTGAACACCAAGCCGCGCTGTCCTGCACTGATCTTATGGCGCTCTCCCAAACAATGCAGCACACTTCATCAGTGTAGTTCTCCTTCGTGTTGTTCTTGGTCGTCCCCTTTTCCCCCGTCTCTCCGGGGACCCCGAGTCAGGGCTGTTCTTGCGTGGCTGATTAGGATCCTTTCTAACACATGGAGACAGTCACATAAAAGTTGTCTCCATCGTCTATCTAATCCTGTCTGATCTATGCACAAGCCACCGCCTTCAAATTTTATTATTGTATAGTTTGTTCTGCAGCGGTTCTTTGGATACATATAAACACATTTGCTGTAGTCAGGCTTCAAATTGCTACATAAAATCAAACCAAAAACCTTATTGCTTTTCCGATATTTGTTTTGTCTTGTACTTGTAGACATTTAAATCAACTATGACGTCACGCGTCTTAACCATGTAATATAGTTAACATACGATACGACCAAATGTTAAACAAACTTTACATTTAAAACTCCTGACCAATCAAAACTTGCGAAATATATAAGTTGTCTTAAAAGAACTAAAGCTGTTCACATGGCTATTTATCTTTTCGTCTTCTTATGTACATAAACATAAAACTGCTTAATGTTTTTTTCTGTGAAAACGTTTAATTTAGACTTTATGAATTTTTTGACTAGTTTAAACACCTGCTTTGTAACGTTTGTTTGAGTTTGTTTTATTTGGCTACTGGCTATTTACAAAGAAATATGTTCCGCATAACAGTTAGAGTTTTGATCATTTTAATTTCATCCTGATGCGACTGTCGTGGTGATAAACAAAATGCAAGGAGTACACGATTCGTGACTTTAAATATACGAAGCAGGAAACCTTTGTCATTTCCAAGCGTACGGTCGCCATAATCATGTCAAATGCAAAGATAGTTCATGACGATTTTGCGTAAGTATGAAGAATGTCGTAAAATAATCAGCTTCAAACTAAAGTAGAATATTATCTCACTATACAAACAAACCAAGTCCACTAATCAGGAGATCAGGTAAAATAAAAACTCATACTAAACAGATTTAGGCAGGCCTAAAAGCGGAGCTTGCATTTATTATTTTTTGCTTGAGTACTTGAGATAAGAAGCCACACTATTTCTAAAAGAGTACGGTGGCCCATATATATAGGTACAACAAAAAGTTTCATCGCTCACGGTAAAACCGAATATCTTACGGCACAATAAATTTGTCACAGGAAAATGAAAGATCTTGATGCACAACAAAATAAACTCACGGCAATATAAAATGGCATCGTTAACCCTTCAAATATATTTCGGGGTTTACCTGTCTGACTTTTCTGGCCAGTAACTGGCTCTAAAATTGAAATTGATGTCGCTGCACTTTATTGGGTTCCTCACATATACGCACGTACGCGCACACATAAAATTTTGGTAAAACTTTTACTACACACTAATATACCTCTAAGAGTTATTCAACATAAAAATAAAGACCTTTATGAAGGTGAAGAAGTTTGTTTTGATTTATTTCAAAACAGTTAAGGCCAAAAAAGTAGGGCAAAGAAGCTGAAGTGGCGGCAAAATAAATTCAACTCACGCCACAACAAAGTGATGATCGCTATATCTAATAAGCTTACAATGTAGTTGTGAGCCGTCCAGGTTGGTTGCATAATTAACTATTCTGTTTTATCGTACGCGCTGCTAAATACCTTCTAGATAATTTTATGTAGAGAATTGAATGAATTTCCTTCGTTTCTGGTAAGCAAATGTGCGGTAGGAAAAGTCTAAACTCACTTAACCAAGCATATGTAATTCGCAACGAAGCCGGCGTAAATATTCGTTTACGAGATTTCAACACACGCACTGAAATAAAAAAAATGCAAGCGAGTGAAATAGAGCAGTTGGATAATAAATCTCTTAAATATATTTTGTTGTGTAGTATCACTGAGTGTTTTACTTTTTTACTCGTTTGCGGGAGTTTGCAAAGGCGAAATGTGAAGCTGAATAATTTAATATTCTCTTCAAAATCTAACAATGAACGTTACAGTTAACTCCACTAACTAAAACAAAAAATTTGAAACGAAAGATTTAAAAGGCAATTTCTGTACAAAAAGATAAGAGAATTGAAAGTAGCATTAAGTTTATAATTTACGTTCACCTTATTGAACTTGATCGGCTCTGAGCTTACTTTAGTTTCAGCTGATTTATTTTCCAGCCTTGGTCAGCTGCAGGAACCGTAGACAGTGTATCAAGTCTTGTTCTTTTTTACTTGTAGTCCGATGTATTATGTTCAGGTCGGCAACTATTTCCGATCTTCCCGTTAAGAGGTTATCCTAAATCATTTGGCATAAGTTTCTATGATGAACCTGAGTAAATAGTGAGGGAAATATTCACAAAGATCTATGTTCTGCAGCACGCTTTCTTCACGTCTTTCATTCAAGCTGAAAAGCGAACAGCGTGCCAACGATTTTGCCGTCTTTTTCATACAATTGCTTCGTTTTAGTTGAAATAAAATGTCCAGATCATTTTTTAACACGAGAAAAAAATTCTGAAGTAATGCAGTGTTCTTACAAATTTCTACGGCAAGTTAATTAACACGCAATGAACGGAAATTATTTTTGTCTGACTTTTTGCGTAAAGAAGGGCTCCAAATCAAGGACAAAGGCAAACTCGTCCCCGGGCCTAATCCGGGCGTACGGTCGGTCGGACGGACATGACATTATAACCAAATTTTCTTGGCTTGTTGGGTTTACTAATTTCCATAGCCATAGATGCTGTTTTATGAAATTTATTTATGATTTTCTAGCATTTTACGTCTCGTACATTTATATTTTTTATGGTTTTATTAACACAGTTCGAACGAACGTAAAGAAGCAGATAGTTCCTTAGGCTCGGGCCAAAGGAGTAACTTGCTTCTTTTGACTGAGAAGTTCGAGTCTAATTGTAAAATTTTCGCATTGGTGTTTGCAAGTGTACCGAGTTCCCGAAACGCTTGAAAATTCGGTAAAATCCAAAGTCAAAGTCAGACAAAAGAAGTAATCTTCAAAATTGGTCTGATTGCTAGTTTTGATATGATTAATGTTTTTCTTATGTAATTTGTTTTAGCCTTATTCCTGGTGCTGTAAGTTACACAAAAAATTATAACGCAACAAAGGATGTTTTTCCTAATCAACGCACAACTGAACTTCAACAATCCCCAGAAGACCCTGGAGAGGAAGGACGAATCTCTTTCAAGACGCTGCTGTCGACTTTTGCATCCACTACTACTGCGCATGGCGTTGGGAGGATAGCGGAAGGGTCAAGTTTACTGAGGCGCGTGGTGTGGTGTTTAGTTAGTGCGGGGCTTTACGCGGTAATGTTTTGGATGTGCGCTACGTTGGTCCTGCGATATATGGACAAGCCAGTAGTGTCTAGGATGGAGATGAGCTTTGAAGAGGTGAGGACCTATTACATTAATCGGCACAATTGAAGGAAGAAGAAGAAAGCATACATGTCGAGCTTAAATGCTAAACTCCTTGAAGAAAGTACAAACGCTTGTGTAAATGCGCCCATAGTTAATCGAGGGGACTGGTTATGAAGCTCGGCAATCTTCAAAGAGATAGGTTATTGTTTACATTTTTCGAAGCCACGTGACAATGACCGTGCACACTCAAATCCAAGATGGCGTCGTTTGCAGACAAACATGTAGTCAATTGACGTGTTTTAGACGCTTAAAATGTAGTTCTCTCATCTTAACTGGTTTTCAAAAGTTTAGTGAAATGCCTGGCGATAATTGCTCGGTTTTTGGCTGTGGTTCGTGCCGGAGGACGAAAGGAATCGATTAACTATGATGCGCCCTTCTTCACTAACACATTTATCTCAGCTACATGTCGGATTTAGTTCCCTTTACAGACGGACTTTGCCATACACTTTGTAGCAAATGCAGTATACTGAAAATTTGAACCTTTTTTTCGACATACACCAGAGGTAAACAAAGCTATCCGATATAGCATCTGCCGCACAAACTACTAGTACGTGAAATTAGAATAAATTAGCACTTGTACGTTTGTCACATTTTCTTTGTCTCGCTTGTTTTACAAGGATATTGTTAAACCAAGAAACAACACGATTTATACGAATAGGTTACATCAGAAGTCCATGGACTTCTTGTTACATAGAATAGTTTAAAACTTTGTCCTATCATGTACACCTTTTAGCCTTCTTATACTCCCAAGAAAGATACTGAACCAAAAAAGTTTAACTTTTTTTTTACACAGGCATTTTTATTGACATTCAAAATAATACAAAATAATTAATTAACGGTTAACAAAGTAGAAGGTAACAAAAAAACAATCTTAAATACACATACAAGTAGACTATCTAAGATACAAGAGGAAGTTTACGTTTAAAATAAGTGGTAATTTTGAATTTACATCTGTATCAGCTAAAAAGAAAAAAGGGACAAAAGAAAATAACAAGGGAAATCAAGCAGATCGAAACGTAAATAATTTGGCACCGAGGCTTTCTGGTCAAACTTCTATATTTGGTTTTTAATTTTTGGTATTTGGTATTTTAATCTTTTTGCGTAATTTTGAGGAAATTTTAGTTCAGTGCACTGGATCGCCATTTAAAATTCCCCAAACAGACAAATTAGGCTTTATTATCTCTTTGCCTCGGAACTCATCCATTTTTAAGTTTCCTACGAATCAATATGGAATTCCGGCCATGTATATGTAGCTCTTTATTTACATGATTCAGTTAATTCTCATTCATAAGAATTCGTAAAGTATTCAATAGAAAAGAAAAGCCTCGGATAACCTGTTCATAGAAGGAAGTCAATTTTGATTCATCAGTGGGCTCAGAGGGTTAACAGTACCGAGTGGAAATTTCGAGGAAGTTTAAGGACACATCTGCATGCATTTTTCTTTTGTTTAAATTTGCAGTCCCTTGACTTTCCTGCAGTCACAATCTGCAACTTAAATATGCTGAAGCGTAAAAACGTGAGGAATATCAGACTCAACCAAGTAATCCAGGATATGGAAAAAAGACGGTATGACCGGGAAATGGGAATACCTGAGCGAATTAACACAACAAACACAAACACAACCGAGGCAAGCATACAGAAGCACATTCAGGCAATGGAAAGCACAAAGAAAGAATCGCTATTGTCCAGGGCAACAAATTCTGGTGAGAGAGACTTGTTATCGGATGTTGGAGTAGACACCGCTAACTTAGAGACCAAGTTCTTGGACATGATTTTGAAATCAATTCCAGAAGAGGAACTAAGCAGCATTGGGCATAATCTGAATGAAATGCTGAAGCATTGCCGATGGTACTCATTCAGCTGTAAAAAAGGGTAAGGACACCGAGGTTATACGAGGTAGAAGCAAACGGCAGAAAAATTTCACTCATACTCTAAAGATCTTGAGTATGTCAGCTAGGATGCGAATGACTGCAACTTGAAAACATCAGGCTCATTTTTTCAAGTTTTTCCTTTGTTTCGTGGAAAAATCACCTGTAACTGACTATGGTTTGTTCTTCCTTTGAGAAAATCAATATGTTTCCTTCTCTTGACTTTCTGGAAGTATTCTGTGTACGTGAAAAAGCATTTCATTTCATCTTTAGCATATAGTGACCATTAATAGTTACATCACAAGAAAGAGAAATAATCAAGTATAAGATATATAGAAAACTGAGATAGCTGATAACAACAGAACAAGCCGGAGCAAGCATAAATTTTTACTTTTGCCATAAATAATGACTCATTACTGTTAAATGGAAAGAGCGTATATGTTGTGGTTCAATTTTTTGTTTTATAATTATTATCATACCCACAAACAAAGGAAAATAAAATTTGACCCAAGTATAAAATTGAACCACAACATATATATCAACAAATAAAGTACAAACAGATTACTCTCACTTTATTGAAATACGTAATGAGTGATTTTTTGGCTAGTTTTAACGAATGTCGTGCTTTTAATCATTCAGCAGCCTCAGGGCCCTCTGGCGACACTTCTGGCACTGGAAGTACGGCAATTGTTACATATTCAACTCAGGCTTGGCTCAAAACGGAAGCAAACTTCCTGTCATGAAAGTAGATAGTGCAGGGCCATACAGTGGTAGGTGTCAAATATCTTCTTATTCGTTACGTTTTCTTTTTTAACTTGGCAGTCCAGAGCCACGTTAATCGCCGAACTGCCAGGACAGCTAAAATATTGGGGATTTTTACAATGTAACATGTAGTTTAATAGGGCGTGCAATCGCAAGTTGAAATCAACTCAGGGAATTAATCAGTATTTCCTTACCCTGCAAAATTGCAGCCAAGCTAGCTAAGGCTTTTTTTATCTACAAAAATATACGCCGGATGCCCCCTCATATATTTCTTAGAATCAAAGCTACAAATTGAAAGCTGTACAGCTGTTGGGTGTTATCTAACTGAACAGCTGCAGTAAACTAAAATCTGTTAAAATGTTTGTGTCTCTAGAATGAAAAAATTGACTATACTTTGCATAGGTCTTGAGATGGATATCTTCATTGATCAAGCAGAATACACTGACCTGACAGACGAGGCTGGTGTTAGAGTTGTGTTGACCGACCAAACACGAATGCCATTTCCATTTGATGAAGGCTTCAGTGTCCCGACGGGATTTTCAACCTCGGTTGGAATTAGAAAGGTGACTCGTACGAGTTTCTGTATTGTACCGACACAATTAATAGTAAAACAAAACTAAATAGGTCTGGTCCATCAAAGCAAACGGAAAAGCACAATAAACCAATTAGAAGTTAGGCAAAAAATGTCACTGACGATAGTGGTTGGAGCACGTTGTATGTGTTCTGTACTATAGAGCTCATGATCAAAAAAAGGTCTACATGTACCGCTCAGTTCCGTCGACAGTCCAGGGTGTCATAAAAACGAGCTCATTGCAACTTCACTTAATTCTTTATTATCTTTCATTTTTGTGTTCTGTTTAGTTACTTTAAAAAGCCTTTCTTCGTTTTGCTTTTTATTGTAGAGAAACATTAAAAGAGTGGATCCGTATTTAAACAACAGCTGTATTGACGAAAATAAGGCAGAAAATGATACCTACGACATTTACAGAGAAAAATATCACGTGAATTACTCATGCCAGGCAAGTTAAGCGTTTTATTAAAAGAAGGAACTATTTTATACCTTCAAATTTTTACGGACTTTTGTGGTACAATTGCAGTAATTAAACAGAAGACCTATTTACTTACCACGCAGGCCTGCAGAATGTCATGTTTAGCAGCCAAACAAGTTGAAATGTGCAACTGCTCCGAACCGAGATTTCCTACCAACAGCTCTGCGTGTTTCAGCTCAGAGCAAAGTAAGTAAGTGATAGACCGATAGTGACACTTGATAGTGACCTATTTGGAGCGCGGAGAGCGCGTCTAAGGTAAACTAATAAAAAGCCCACATAACGAGATGAATGAATGTGTACACCCCTCTGACACGAGAAATTCCATGTTTCCATTATGTGAGCATATGTAATGTGGGACACCAGGGGTAGATCTAGGGGGAGGGTGTAGGGTGTGCCCCTCCCCCCCCTCCTGACACGACCTGCGGCTTTCTAATACAACTGGTATTCTGCAAAAAAAAGCTATGTAGTGCACACCCCTCCGCCCCTGGGCACGAAACTAAATCCATGCTGTAGCCAATCAATGCACTTATGCTGACGGATTAAGTTTTAACAGGGGCACATTAATATGCTCCTGGTTTTAAATAAATAAGGGTTAAAATCAACACCATGATGGCTTCGGTTACACAGCTTCCCCCTCACTTTGCACTAGTTTCATGTTCTCTTTTTGAATCTTGATCGTTTCAGCGAGTTGTTTGGACAGATGCAGTTACTTTGTTTTGGAGGAATTCAGTAAAAATAAAACGCTGTGTACTGATTCCCCGTTCTTTTTATTTTAAATCAGGGAAGTGCATAAGACAGGTGAAAGCCAAATTCACGTCAGCAGGAATGGAGTGTGTTACCAAATGTCCGCAGCCATGCTTGTAAGAGTCTATCCTCTACACTATAGAATGATAGTTAACCAGAGTGTTACTATTACCGTAACACTCTGATTAACTTTCATTAACCTTTATTAAAACGATTAAAGCTGCATTTGTGTTAATTGTATTTTCATCGACACTAATTTCATTGCTTTTGTTTTTTTCCGCAGAGAAAATATTTTCAGTTACACAGTTTCAAGTGCTCGCTGGTCAAAGGCATTCAACGTAATCGAATTTTTTCGTTAATTTTTCCTCACCCTCTTATCAAGTGCAGCCTCTAACCTCTCTGTTATGGTAGATTTCATTTGCATGCACTTCTCTAGTCTTTATGTCTGAAAAATTTTGAATGAAGAATTAAAAAGTTTTTCTTTTCGTTCATTCAAGAACATTCAACAAACTATGACTAAAAGTAAGCTTAATGGTGGATTGTTAACGTTCCCTTCGCTCCGAAGAAACCTATGTTCAAATATTGGTTCCATAAAATAACTTACACTGCGTCAGAAAACCACTAGGTCCGTTTTTTATAATTTATTCCTTTTTTTAGCGACTTACTTTTTCAATCATGACTGACTAGATAAAACTCCGCAATCAATACCAAATCTTATACCCGAACGTATAACATGAGCAATTCAAAGAGAAGGAATTATGTGCGTCTTTCTTGACTGTTTTTCACAGGCAATGATAAGAAGAAAGTATTTGAAGGCTCAAAACTTAGGAAATGCTGCACTGGCAAGGTAACCGGCAATCAGATATAAGAAGTCAAACATTCGATTGCATTCGATGTGTCCAACCGCACTCAGAGATTAAGGAGCTACGTCACGTGGATTTCGCTGAGTTTTGGTCTGAACTATTCTGAAATTAGTGGTAGGCAACTTAAACCATGAAAAAACATCATCTTTGAACATCTAGAGGAAGATATAACCTTACTTTGCGGAGAGAAGTCAAACCACGTCTATAAATAACAATTTTGGAAGACGCGTGGAAACAACTTGGAAAGTTTAGCCCTAATTTTTCAAGTTGCAATCCATTTCCATCCAAGCCATCCGCGGCCAAAGACTAAAATGGACAATTTTTTTTTATGTCAAGGCATGTGATAAACCGTAAAAGGGGGCCCAACTCAAAGTGCGAGCGTCGCTTGAATTCCCGGTTACGTCCAATAATACGAGATCATTAGAACAAACACCTGTGTTGGATAAATCTGGCCATGATTATGGCAGGTTTGATAACATCAAATGTAACAGAATCACAACACAGTGAGTATGTAAAAGTTATTAATAAGTAACTGATAAAAAGTGGGGCGACAATTATCCGCCAAACTTATAACTTAAACGAACACAACAAGCATGAAATAGAAGCAAAACGAAATTAAATGAATAATGATAACCCGTTGGTAAGTGAAGGGGAAGTAGGCGGGTAAGAATTTACTCCGAGGTGAAGTTGTCCTTACGATGCAAAGGAGAGAAGGAAGAATAGCATTGGAACTAGGTGTATTATACCCTCGAAACAACGCCCCCAAATCTCATTGGTTAAATTTGGCGTACCTGGTACAACCTTACCCAACGGATTATCATGTGAGCACCATGCCTTGGCAACAATGTCTGGGTTTAGGTTTTTTGTGACACAAACATGTATTTTTTGGCTGTTCAAAAATGTGTTAAGATCCGTGACAAAGCCCCTTTAAATACAACGAGTGAAACAAAAGTATATATTTCAAAAAATGTGCATGCATGAAAATTAAAAACAATAGCAATGATACAAACTAAACCATCTATAGTAAGCGATGTAGTTGTCCAGTTTTTTATTACTCGAAATGTAGACTTAAAAAAGTGCTTTGAGTTTCGCACAGTCACTGAGCCTACTGATGAATGATAAGCAAAAGTAACTGATATAAATACACGGTATTCGTTTAGCCTAGAGATTTGTTTGTTTTAACGTAGAATCTCATAGTGGAAGGAAGAGCGTCCTTTTTCTAATTTTTCTTTACATTTTAATTCAATAGTGACAACTTTGTAAGGTTGCAAATATTCTATGAAGATATGAGCGTTTCCAAAACTATCAATGAAGAAGCTTACAAGGTAAACTGAGAGTATAATTTATCAGTTGGTTAATTTTACTTCCATTATTCCCTCACAGAACCTCCAGCATGCATGTTATCACAGCAGACTAACTCTAGTAGACGTTAGTACACCCATCAAAGCTGTCATGGATGGTTTTTATCCTGGTTAACATTTTATCTTGTTGTTTTTACTTCAGATTGAAAATCTATTGGCCGACATCGGTGGTCAGTTAGGCTTATGGATCGGTTGTTCAGTAATCACATTCGTCGAATTATTGGAGTTCTTCACAAATTTGTTGACTTATCTGTGGGGTAAACATAAGGAAAGGAACAAAGCTGACAACTAATTAGACTCCCTCCCTTTAAGAAAGAAAATGTTTGAGCACCTCTCTAAGCGGGAGACCATTCGATACAATTATACGTGCTGCTGCACCGGAGACTCTAATAATCCAAATGCAACTTTCACTTTTTGCGACCTTTCCATGAACAAAATCAGCAAACCTCAACAAAAACGAAGTTGCTAAGCAGTTTAATCTCTTATTCTCGACTTGGGGTTGGCGGGAGCAAACTTGACCACGCTTCGACTTTAAGCATTCGCGATTTGAGGGATGATTCAGGTAGTACTTGCGGCAACAATAGCTAAGATGCGCAGCACAATTATTGTCTAGGTGGAGTTGAAGATGGGGACCGGCAAATTTAAACACGCCTTATTTCAACAACTGTGATTTTGCATCAGTTTTTGTCTATATGGGGTAAAATTCTTTTGTTTTAATTCTTATCCGTTTTTTTTTGTGTTTTTACTCGTTAATTGTGATTTCTAAGTAAACAATTCATCTCTTTCGTGATGTACTAAAAAGCGCTGAACAGACACTTGTAAATCCAAATCCTGTATTTATTGAGTTATCTATTTATTATTATTTGTTTTTTTGTTGTTGTTGTTGTTAGTGTAGTGTATTGTATCGTATTGTAACTACTATGCGTAAGTTTTTGAAAATGTAATCCGAACACTGTAATTTTAAGTTTTGCATTGTATTTCGCAATTGTATTGTAAGTGTTGTAAGTGTTACCTTAATAAAAACAATGTGAAAAAACAACAACAAAGAACAATAGCTAAGATGCGCAGCACAATTATTGTCTAGTTGGAGTTGAAGATGGGGACCGGCAAATTTAAACACGCCTTATTTCAACAACTGTGATTTTGACGACAATTAAATGTATTTTAGCACCAATTCTTGAGACCTTTCTAATTAAATATCTGAAATTTTTACGACTTGTCTGGTAAAAGAATGTTCATGTGTATTTTAAATAGTGCAAATGTCATTAAAAATAATGAAAATAGTGCGAACAAAATTTTCAAAAGTTGTGGTAGACAAGTATAAGCGTCTATCTGAAATGATGTGCAGTATTAAAGTTTAAATCTTGTATGGCTCGAGTTGTTTCTAACTACTCGATAAGCGTTTAAGGGTAGGTCACAATAAGGGAAAACCCAGCGAAAAAATCGGCGTCTTAGATCTCAGCTATCAGTTAAAAAAAACGCACAGCTCACAGTTCAAATTGTGACCAATCCTCAGCTGTCAGTTAAAACCCATTCAGACCCTCTTGTAGGTATGAAAACAACTTATGAAAACAGGGGCCATATCATGATTATGGTCATAACAGAGCTAAAATGATGACCAAATAGCTTCGCTCATTTACAAGATGTTCCTAGAACAGCAAGGTGAGAAGATATGAAGTGAATTATTCAAAGGAGAGCAAAGTGTAAGCGATTTATCCAAGACACATGCATGGGCAGAGTTTGAAAACGTCTGCCGGACGTTTACAATTTTTGATTAAAATCTCATGCCTGTATAACTCATGATAATACCTCTTTTGTTACGTTAGTGGACTAATATAGCAATTTTTAACAAAGCTGTATCTTTATTTTTAGGTTTCCATTAACTGATGCAAATATTTCTTTGACTTTTCGAAGTGATATAATGCTCATGACACTGCCCCTTTAATAAATGACGAGGCCATAAGCATCATAATTTGTCCCAGGGACCCGAAAGAAAAATGAGAAAGCACGAGCACTGAAAGCACAAGACGCAGTGTTATACTTGTTTTCTATGCGTCTGAAATGTGACATATTTCAGCCAATCAGAGCGCGGGGCAGAATTACTGAATTCTGATGGTTGAGATCATCGAAGACAAAATCGTTCCGGAAATTCACGAAGATTACCGAGGATCTCTGACGACTTTATATAGTTAAGCCGAAGACTTCCGTAGACCACCCAAAGATTTCTGAAGAGTTCGTACGTTCTCTGAATTAGAGTCAGCAAATATACATTTTCGATAGTTTTCTGAAGATTGCTGAATATCGCCCGCGTGAATGTACACCGTGCATTAATTTAATTTTTCCTTTTATGTTATACAAATTTAACGATTAATATTTGTTTCGTTTTCGGTATTTGCAAGTTTGTGATGATCCTTAATTTTATTCGGTCCCATGCAAAAGCCCAGACTAATATGGGATATAAACTCTTGTTTTTAGGCCATCGAAACGTGACTCGTAATAGTAAACAAACCGCGGTGATAAACATTCCATAATAACGCATATTTATTCGACTTGACTTTTCATATGCTGGACTACATACATTTCAAAAGCAACGATAAAAAGATTTTGACAACTACAGTGCAACCCCGATATAACGATATGCCAAGGGAGTAGTAAAATTACATCGTTATATCGAAATTCCCGATATAACGATATGGCCGTAAAATAACCGAAAATATCGTTATATCGGGGTAAACCTAACATATACTTTTCCACTCGATGAAGACGCTTAGAATACAGTATCATTTTCGTATCATGATCGATCATAGTACAAAGCTGTTGTCCAAAACGTTAGAGATTACTCGATTACTGTAATGTTATTCGATTAAATTCAACGTTTTGCTCAAATTGTGACGTGTACTGATAATATCGTTATATCGGGGAAGATTTTACGTTCGGTCCACTAAATTCTCATCGTTAAATCGGGAATATCGTTATATCGAAGATCGTTATATCGGGGTTCTGTCCCATACATTTTGCTGTAACTTTTGCCGGGACATAGAATATTTAACAATTATTCCATGAGCCCGCGTTGGATACGAGGTGGTAAATAGCCAACGAGGCGCGAAGCGCCGAGTTGGCTATAACCACTCGTATCCAACAAGGGCGAATGAATAATTGTTTTATTAAATTCTTCTTTAGTTTAAATCAACTGGACATTTCATTTTGATGTAAACGAAGTGATAGTATGAGGAGGCGGGAAAATTTGTGGCGCGGTGTTCACTTTTTGAGTTGAATGAAACACGCGAGGAAAGCGAGCGGGAGAGTTTTCTTCTGAAGATTTTCCTCGGAAAATCTCCTCGTAAATCGTCTTTTCATCCTGGAAAATTGTGATAACAATTAAGGTTTACGGGAGGATCCGAAGCAATAGCTTTTCTGGAAATTATACGCCTTGTGCAAGACGAGCTAAGGCAAGTGTTTACATGATGTTCTTGTTTACGGCTCCACGGCTGTCATCAAGACTACTACATTATGCTGAAACGAAATTGCACTCAGAGTCAATGAAGTTTATTGAAGTATAAAAGGACGAGATTAGGATTGAAAGGTAAGAAACTTAATCGAAGTGCTGAGCCTAATTTTACGTCGAACACTGAATGAAATTGTGTCAGTTTTCTGGTCTTCCCGTAAATTATTTGCTGCTTTTCTTCTTCGTTTCGTCGCTCTTGTTGTACATTTACAAGTATTTTTAATTAAACAATTCGCATCCGTGATCCTTTCAGTTTTACGTAGTTGAGTCAACTATGGCATTTTGTGGTATTTGTGTGGTTTTAGGGAAGGCACTATCGATTATTTCTTGTATAAGCTTATAAACCTCACCAAATTTGCCATTTTTCTGATGAAACTTTCGCTTCCCGCAGGAAACTTTTTTAACTGAGCGGCACTTGCAGCACTCGTTTCCCATATAAGGTCAAACGCGGGTATAATGGCTGATAACCGAGATCTAGTGAACCAATCAGAAAGCTAGAATTGCATTATCCGAGGTTGAGAATTTAATAATTATCGTTATACCGGGATATCGTTATATCGAGGATCGTTATATCGGGTTCCACTGCTATTTGTGCATAAAACGGGGGTCTGGAACCTAGACTGAGAACAAATAAATTGGGATATATTACACATTACGGCTGTGAATGATAATTTAACCAAAGATTTTATTTTTGATAATATTTTTATACAATGTAGTTCACGATTGCTTTTAATTATAACTAGTGACGAGATGTACGTGCGTGTGTGATTGTCAGTTTATCTTGCGTCGTCTGCGTGATCGCTTGATTATTTTACATAAATATATTTTAATTAATTTTCTTGGCACTGTAATCGTTTTAACAAAAAAGTATTCTGTTTCCGAGACAAGTTAACGCTTGTTTGTACAAATTGTTATGCCACATGGGTAAACGATACGCGGAACTCACGGTTGCAAAAGAACTTACAAAGTTTGAGGTGGCATATATGAGATTGCGTGACGTGGTTTGCGTTTCGTGACGTTTCGTGACGTGCAAGAAGCTACTTCATCAACTTCCTCACGTTTTCATTTTAACGGACTTCCAAGATTGGGTGGATGTTTGACAATCAACTAAGAAGCAAACAAATGCTTTGCTTGACAACTGAATGGTTTTAAACATCTACCGAGTTTACAATTTGTTTTAGTAATCCTCGATTGTGCTTTTGCCTGTTCACAGTTCTTAAGTTCTAGTCTAGATGAGGCACTGAAGGAATTTCGACATCAACATAGTGTACGTTAATACAGTGTGTTGATTCTATTGCAAGCTTATGTCTTTCACATCTTTGACTCCGGTGGCATGAGCTTTGCGGTACAACACTCTGATTATGTCTAGGAGAAGTTTAAACACTTCCGCCACTGTAATAACTGACACGCCAATCCAAAGACCCAGCTGACCGCCAATGTCGCTCATCAGATTCTCAAACTAAAAGAAAGAGAACATAAGCTCATTTAGTATATACCACACAAGTGAATAGTGCTTTCCGCGCGCGCTGATTGGTTAACTCGGAGGTGATTAGCAAAGTACTATTCACCTCCGAGCAGCCGAAGAGAAACAAAATGGCTTCGCGCGTCGCTTTGGGTCCCGAAAGTAATGTTTTGGTCCGCTAGTTATTCAACTTGTGTGGTATATACTAAGACAATTATTCACCTCAGTGTCGGTGAAAGTGGTGGATATTTACCTCCACTTCGATGAATAATTGTTAATTAATTACTGCCATATCTGGTAATTTAAGGGGAATAGCGATATGGAACTTGGAACTGGAAAGTAGTTTTTATTTTAAAAAAATCCTCGGGAGTTGTACGGTGTACGGCATGAAATGGAAGGGAATGCTCGTCGTCTCGTATAGAGGAGCAAATCACGGATTTTGGTCTCACACTTGGGGCTGCACGTGAAGAACAACTGTAACGCCGTTTTATTGTATTGGAGGTCTTTGACTGGGCGGGGGTAAAAAATGGTATCAGTAGGGATCAAAAAGCGAGAAAAGCCACGGGACAGCTCAAATTTGATTGGGAAACCGCTGTGGAAATAATCACTCTTTACAAGGCTTGTAGATATAGGTATATAGATATATATATAGGTATATTTAACAATTATTCCACGAGCGTGCGTTCGTTATGATAGCCAACGAGGCCCATAGCGCCGAGTTGGCTATAACGATCTCATATCCAACAAGCGCGAGTGGAATAATTGTTGTATTAAAAACGCCCAAAAGAATTGCAATATTTGAGCTTCTCAGCTGTTTTCGTTGACGCGTATCGGCTACGATATTTGTGGTCAATGGTATATGGGCTCATATACCATTGGCCGTTAACCAATCAAAACTCAGGAATTGCAATATACCACTGCTTGTTTTTAATAAAGGTATATAGACTATAGACTATAGGTATATAGGTATATAGGTACATTTTTAAAACAATTATTCCACGAGCACGCGTTGGATATGAGATGGTAGATAGCCAACGAGGCGCGTAGCGCCGAGTTGCCTATAACTATCTCGTATCCAACAAGCGCGAGTGGAATATTTGTCTTATTAAAAACGCCCAAAAGAATTGCAATATTTGAGCTCCCCAGCTGCTTTCGCTAACGGGTGTCGGCTACGATATTTGTGGTCAATGGTATATAAGCTCATATACCATTGCCTGTTAGCCAATCAAAACTCGGGATTGCAATATACCATTGTTAGTTTTTTTAATAAAGGTATCGAGATACAGCAAAACGATACTTACTTCGTAATATTCCGAGTATGTAATTTTCTCCATGTTGAGTTCTTCAAAATAGATTTTTATTCGTAGAAAATTTTGCCTTGAAGAAAGATTAACAGACGAAATAATGAGGAATAGGTTACTTTCAGTGAATACTAAACTGGGGCTACGTTGGCGGACATATGCTCTTTATGGAGACTAGAATTACCCACTGACATAAAGACAGTGGAGATTAGAAAAGGTAACCACTGTTATTCTCATAAAATCCCCACAATACACTGAGAAACACTTAAAAAATAATCATTGATAGTAATTTACAAGATCTTATGTAACAAAAGCACTTTCATATAGAAAAAGGAAATTAAAAGAGGTAATGATTCCCGAGGGTCCCCTATACCCCTTTGCAAAACTGAATCACGTAAAAATATTTGGCCTTTTCACGCGTCACGAATAATTACCAAAATGTTTTCACGTTCACGCAAAAATCAAGGCGATCCCAGTTTAGACTTTAGCGCTCTGAAGGCGTAAAACCGCAGAAATTTGATTGGAGTGTTGCATATCACGTCTCGATAGCTTACAAAGTTTCATCTGTTCAAAACCCAACCACAGAGCTGAAAAAAAAGACGTACATTTACTAGAACACTGAAAGAAATGATAATTAAGCCACGCAAAACAAGATATGATTCACCAATCACGTCTAATTCAACTCTTCGTTCACGGGTCACGTTTAAGTTAAAAATTGCTTTCACGTGCACGTGAAAAGATCTTGAAATTGGCAATCACGAATCACGAAAAAATAAAAGCTTCAATCACGTTTCACGGAAAAATAAATAACTCCAATCACGCTTCACGTAAAAAGTATAGGGGACCCTCATTCCCCTCATCAGACAGTTGATGGTACTGATTGATTTTTCATAAAACTCTCCGTTACTATGTGACACTCACCTTAACGAGTCCTTGTCCTTTCCCATCTTGTCAAAGTTGCCGCCATCGCCTACTCTAAGCATCATTGCCTGTAGCTGTTTCTGTAAAGCAAATCAGTGAGTGTAAGCCAGAAAGCAGATAAGTAACAGAAACTTTATTAGATTGTCAGACGCGTCTACAAGAGCCACGATGGCTAAGGCCGCTAATAAAGTTTGTTGTTATTGTTGTTGTTGTTGTTGTTGTAGCTATCTGAGAATAAGAAAGACTGAGGGAAATTGTATTCGACGTAATGTGCATCCACGACAGAGCAGCAGCAGTCGTTGTAGTTGTTGTTATTGTTGTTATTGTTACTGTTGTTGTTATTGGTGTTGTTATTGTTTTTGTTAGTTTTGTTGTTGTTGTTGTTGCTATGGATTTAAGAAAGAAGGAGAGAAATTGTATTCGACATAATATGCATCCACGACAGGGCAGCAGTCAGTTATTTCCTAATTTGAAATAAGTAGAAGAATTAATGAGGTTCTCTGGTTCTTATGACGACCCCTTCATATGACCAGGTGAATTTAGTCTTCCGTTGGAGGTTGAATAAGTTAACGGGCCAGTTCTGGTAGTATTAATTTATGTTAATTGATGTATATAATTGACAATATATAGTCACTGGTCACTCTGAGTCTGTTTGGTGACGTCAAATGTTACTCAGATGTTGGACCATCTCCTTGCATTAGGCTTGACACCCAACCCTCCCACCCTTGAATGGGGGATGGGGGGGGGGGGGGGGGTCACTCTTCAGTTAGGTCCTTGTTTCATGTTTATCATTTGTTAACAAATTTGTTCAACCCCATCACACTGGTGTGAATGTAATTCACTGCACTTTAGGAAAAACGATCTTACCTCGTAATTAAGTGACCACGCTGAACTGGACATGGAAGTCCTGAAGCTCATTTGACTGTTGAAGAATTATGTTCAAAATAAATAATATAGATTATCAATTCAATAAAACACTTTGAGTGATACCACCATATATAATAGATTACACTTAAATTCATAGTGTTACTGTCTTATTAACAAAATACATACGTGCAAGGCTGAGGACATTTCGCAGAGCAGCCAAGTTCATCATTGTCATATCGTTTTTGGATCTTCTGAATGCATGCCACTGCAGATGAATATAATCAAACAATGAGATTGCATTAGCTGTGAACCTGATATAAAACAGCAAGCTACAGGTAAAAAAATAAAATAACTATCAAGAAAAATGGGTTTCTAGTACACAAAGGGTATTCGTTTCGTTAGAATATACATCCATCGAGTGCGAATGAATGGCCTTTTTTTCGATGCTCACCCCACCCCCACCGTCATTCCCCCAACTATAAATTAAGATTGTCAACAAGATGGATCGTCCGCCCTTTCTCTGTGAACAAGTGAAAAATCAAGCCACCCAGATCGCTGCCTTTTAGCAGCCACATTAAAAGAGTGAACACTTATTTCGAAAATATCGAAAACAAACGTCTTGCAAAATAAGACCAGTCCAGTTGTCAGCGAAGATATTTTTCGGTGAAGGCCTCTTGAGTAACCAGCGAACCAGTCAAAAACGGGCCGTGCTTGGTGCGAAATTCATTAATGTATCTACATAAACACAATAAACCAATCAGACAACTGAAATACAAAGGCCTATTACGCTATAGGACGCAAAAAATGAAATTTAAAGTTAAACAAATCAGATCATGGCGCATTGACAAGTTTCTAGGACCCGTGTAAATCTTGAGAGAAAATTACATTTATTAATATAATTGGCCTTACAATCAGAAGTCTCGGAGCAGATTGTTGCAGACCGGAATTTCCCTTCGGTGCAATTACACGTCTCCATTTGTGCACGAGCGAGACAAGAGTACATGCAGCCCTGGACAGAGAAAAAAGCATACAACGTGGCCGTTATGAGTCCAAGAGAGAACATCATCACGTCTTCAGGGATCTATTGACTGGTGATTCTCAAAAATTATGAAGTGCTGGCACAAAAAATTTATGAGAGAAATTGTCCCGTGTGGAAAATGTGGAGTAATCTGTACGTTGCCAATTTTTTTTAAAGGAATGCGAATGTAAAAAGCCCCTTGTTTTGAACTTTTTCTACATGGCCGTTCAATCCTGGGTTCCCGTTATATGTCGACTGCACATGTATGGGTTTCCTATATTATTTTTCCTTTTACTTTTCGAATGCAAATTGAATAGACTAAAAATAAAAGGAAAGAAAATTGCAGAGATTGTATAACTAACCTGTACGGAATACCTTGAACCCTTTAGATGCCTATAAACAGAGAAATTCTCTAGACCTTCACCCGCGTAACAACTTCCGTTCTGGAAAGGATCCACTCGGACAATGTTCAACTGTGGAGAAAGACAGTGACATCAAAGTGTTATCAATACTGAGCATGTTTAGTAGTTCTTATGTATTAAAAGAACAAGATATGTTCAGTTGACCGTATCTGTGTGCGTATATCGGAGCACAGCTAGCTATACGTAATTAGATGGCAGCACAGGTAGCCAAACCGTACTATAACAGATTGTATGGATTTAAAATTGAGCATAATATATCTCTTTTTTCCTTTGAAAAGCTACAATAAAATTTGAAACCTTATCTGGTGTCCTTAATTTGTCGTTTTAGTGCTTCGGAAAGCCATACGCGCGATTTTCGTTTAAATGGTCTATCACAAAGGTTTCAAACTTTATTGTAGCTTTTAATTTCAAGGAAAAAAGAGATATTTTCAAGTAATATATCAAACACGAGGGAGAGTGTTTCATCACATTTCCAAACACCGAGAAGAGAGTTGACAGTTTGTTGAATAATAAAACAATCATCCTGCTCAATCGCCTACGGCCAAAGAAAGACGCTAAGGGCTAGGCTGACCTCTTGCGAACCCCTGAATCGTCTTTCTCATTTTAATTTCTTTCGTGTTCTCAAATGCCTGTCGTGGTTTATGACAATAGTAATGCCTAATCTCCTTGGCTTATTAATATTTATTGGATACAGCTATAAAAAGATCTGTTTAGGTATTGCCAACCTTCCGTAAACCAATAGAAGTTGCAAATCCTGGAGACACAGTAAAGCCCTCATCGTCGGGGAAAGGAATGCTTCGTTGAGGAGTGAGTAAAACTCGCACACCGGCCTCCTGGCTTATACTAGGAATGTACTCGTTTTGATTAACAAATAAATCCAGTGTCAGACCTGAAGGCAAAACGAATATCACATAATTACGGCAAAATGCCTAGCAACTTGAGACCCCGGATTCGCCCCTAAAAAGCGGGTGGGGTCTTGGCATTTGGACTGCATTGTGTATTTTCAGTCAGTTTGGCTAGCGTAAAAATTCCCCTTG
This sequence comes from Meandrina meandrites, assembly GCA_963693305.1. Taxonomy (NCBI): domain Eukaryota; kingdom Metazoa; phylum Cnidaria; class Anthozoa; order Scleractinia; family Meandrinidae; genus Meandrina; species Meandrina meandrites. Next base: position 19,093,914 of record OY855904.1, read on the forward strand.
GTGACATATCTTTGTTGACTTATTAATTTAAACTTAGCCAAGTATCAGAAAAATTGAAAGAAACTGTCTTCTCCGTTGTATCGTGAGCCGGACGTTGGATTCACAAGTAATCCATTGTCACAGTCCAGAGGTCATGTAGCAGAATTGCAAGAAAACCTTATGCCAAGGCTTCTTGGCAAGAAGTTCTTGTTATTAAATCATGACCTCATTTTGGCTGGGGAGACATTAATAAATTGAGAGGACCTGAAAACGTAACGATATCAAATGAAAAACATATTTTGCAAGATCAAAACAATGTCGAGTATTAAAATAGAATATTGTGTTACGTTTGTTGAAATTTTAATATTTTCTTACCATATTTAGGCCCAGGCTTTGTGCTGGTCAAAACAGGTATCTTTTTACCATTTTGTGTTGCTCCAGAGTTAAACGTGTAGCAATTTCCATATCTCCAGTTCCATGTCTGTTTCCAGTACTTCATAAAATCACTATCAGCGATGGAGAAAAGACAGGCACGCAATACGTCATAATTGGCCTTAATACTTCCAGTAATTGTTTTGCCCGGCCTGTTTTGCAATGTTGTTCCCGTGGAATTCACTCGAATCACTATAATTTACACTTGCATTACACGAAATCTTTCCACATCAGTGTTTTCTGTGACGATAAGGATATTTCACGTTGCGTTGTAAGTCTCCTTTACCTATCATGGATCAAAGCTCGAAATATTGATTCCCTTAGCAGTTGCCACAGAAATCTTTCAATGCAAGTTGTGATATTTTGGTCAGGTGATACGTCAATATAACGAAACAACTACTACCAAAACGACACAAATACAGATGCTTGACACTTAAACTCTTTCAATGTAACAAACAAACGTTTTCTCAGTGCTGAACCTTTCGAATATATAAGGATTGTTTCTGCAAAATGTTGAAGAGCCCAACACTTTTGGCCATGTTTGCAGTTCAAGACACGTTTCTCTATTCCTGTCACACCTGTCTGTTCGACAGTGTATAGATAATCTAAGTATAAAGTGGGTTGGTAGTCAAACACGCAGCGGCAAACGTCGTAATGACAATCGGTGTAGCTTATTGTGTTTATTATATATTGTGTGTAATATAAATCATACATTTTATAAAATATAAAATTACCGTTATTGCGAACTAACCCCCAGTCACTGCCGAGTCATATGTATAAGGGCTAACCAGCAGGCTGTTTATGCTAATCGTAATGCTTTTTCGGGTTTACCACTCAGGCTAACCAAACAAAATCTCTAATTTGGCGCCAATTTCCGTCAAACGGTAACGCGTTAGTTAGACGTTGATTACTGTTAAGAAATAAAGTCTTATGTCATACTTACCCATCTTTGCAAGAAAAATCTTTCCAGTTACATCGAAATACCAGCTCAGGAAAGTGATGTCCTCCTTCCTGCAATTCGCTTTCGTTGTGTTTCGCTAACATGCCTAAAATCAGGTCTTCGGCGTACGCCTGCTCATCGACCGTAATGTTATTCAAACTCGCCGACTCCTCGGCATTTGACGAATCGGGGCTTAGAGAACCCATCATTGCTTCTTTTCGTTTTTCCGGTGGCTTAAATGAAGTTGGAGCAGTGTTGGTTTCTGAAGAATTCGACTGCTGCGATTCTCCATGGCCTCCTCCACCTGCCCCTCCGCCTCCGCCTCCTCCTCCTCCTCCTTCTCCCCCTTCCCCTGGTTTTGGTCGCTCCATAAAACTATCAAATGTACTCATGATCTTATTAGCATCAGGAAATCTACTGATGAAGGACCTTCTAATGATGTTTAGGTTACATATCGTCACCGCTGGAAATTGGACGGTCTGTAGAAAAAGAAAAGCGTGACTATGCATAACACTTGTCAATAATAATAATAATAATAATAATAATAATAATAATATTAATCGTCATTATCATTATCAATTCCTTTTCTCCAACTGACAATTGTCATCAGCACAGTTTATTTCGTGGCTAGTCTCGCCGGACATCTTTCAACCTAAATCATTGTACCCCTGATCCCTTCCCTTTCCTCTCCCTCCTACCCCCTTTAATTATTGCTGTTTTGAGGTTGCGTTTGGTCTCTACAAACATACATGGGTAATACTAGGACCGTAGCTAGCAAGAGGCAAGAAGAGGCATTTGCCTCGTCTAGATTTTAACATACATGGGTAATACTAGGACCGTAGCTAGCAAGAGGCAAGAAGAGGCATTTGCCTCGTCCAGATTTTAACGCGAATTAAAAAAACATTCAGGGTAGAAAATAATGCCCAAATGAAAGAGATCGATTTTTCTGAAGAAATACCTCATGAAAAATGCTGAAATGGTGTTTCAGAACTTTTGGATTTCAAACCTTTCTGGGGTGGTGTGAGAATGTCCCTATTACACTCTCCCGCCCCTCCCCCCCCCCCCCCCCCCCTGTTCGGCGCTCGCAACTGTTACCTTGTCCCATGACCAGTGATTAAAAATGTCCTGCTACAGCTCTGATTACGAAGCAGCATTGTAAGGGGGAGGGGGGGAGGAGGGGGTATAAAAAAGAACAGTTCATTTCAAAGATGCGTCTTTTCATGAAAATCTGCTTTATGAAGAAAAGCACCCTGAAGCGAGCAAATTTTTGCATGGTAAAGAATCTTAATTTGCAATATTTGTTGTGTTTTTAGGAAGATGCATGGGAAAATATGAAAATTTCGAATTTCAACTTGTTTTCAATCAATCGGTCCTTTTCCAAGAAATTTTAAGTAAGGCACGACCAGAATCATGACAGCTACAAAAGCTTTATTGTGTTATTTTTGTAAAATGCCTCGATTCGTATAAACTTGCAGCAATTAGACCAAAGTAACTGCGTAACGAAGCTACTGGAACTCACCCGTATGTAGGTGACGTCAATGTCTGACTTTGTTGGCTTGTCCATGAACGTGTTGAGTAGCAGTATTCCCTGGTATATTACCATTCCCAGACAGGCCAGGGTCACCAGTATCCAAAAAAGGCGCCAAAATATTGACTTGGCATAGGATATCTTAATAGCGCCATGCGCGCTGGTCTCTTCCGCGAACTCGTGAAGCAGTTCTCTTAAAGACGGCTTGCTTTTATCCATCATGAGTTCGGTCCGGCTTGATGCAATTTCAGCATCAATTTTCCAGGTGTCAATTGAAGATGATCTTGATTGCAATTCCGTGCTGAAGGAGAAAAGTTTTTGTTAACTAAAGAATATCCTACGGACCGTAAGGACCACTACCTGTTTTGCGGGGTGAGGTATCAAACATGCTTTGAACGATACAGTCAAAATCATCCAATTGGCCATGTTCTAAACGAGCAGGGGACTGGGTACGAACATATTTCTTTCTTGGTACGAATATTCAATATCGATTGAAAAAGAACATCCAAAAATTAGTAAATTTACCAAATTTGATGGTTATTGGTTAAAATGCAAAGGCATGGTACACTTTTATAATAAGAGAGCTTAGTATGGATTCAGGGAGGACGCCTGTCCCTCCAATCCATACTAAGTGTACCATGCCTTTGGGTTTAAACCAATAACCGTCAAATTTGGTGAATTTACTAATTTTTGGATGCTCTTCCAGATGACGTGCCCTTTTTTCAATTCAATCGATATTGAATGTTTGTACCGAAGAGAAAATATGTTCGTACCCAGTCCCCTGCTCGTTTAGAACACGGCTAATTTCAATTATTATTGCACTTGTGTGCTGGGTGATTTAAAGGAGAGACCAAGTCGTAATTGAGCGATATTGGTTTGATCTGAAAATGTGTTTTCGATAAAGTTCAACTTTTTTTGACGTGCCAATAGTTGAATTGATTACCTTAATATAGGAAATTAACACTCGTGTTAATTAAGGTACTGGAAATTAACGCGACTTAAATTAACGCGAAATGAAGGAAAAATTTCTTTCCAATAAAGGAAATTAACTCGACAGAGGTGCTAAAATTTCAAAATGAAGGAAATTACCGCGACCACACAAAGAAACAGAACTTGTAGAGACAACTGGAACAAATTTATTGTAACACACTTTTAATAAGTTAACAACATTCAAAACCCAAACGAATCTCGCTACTTCGAGTGCTCTTTTCAGCGCCAACGATACCCGTTGGTCTCCACCCTGATAAAAAAATGCTAAAAAAAAATCCAAATTAACGCTCCACTAAATTTAGGGCGCGGAAATTAACGCTCACAAAAATTAATGCGACCTAAATTAACGCGAATTTGTCAAAATTTGCGTTAATTTCATGAAGCGTTAATTTCCTATGAGAAGGTAGTTTCCCCATATCATGTAAAATGTATCGTTCGACGGACCAATCAAAACCATTGAAATCTTCGTAACGTTTAAACCAATCATAAGGCGTAGTAAATCCAAAGCCATTCCAGATTATTTCGACACTCGATTGAAAAATCCACTTATTGAAAACAAGTTTTGTTAATGTTTAGTTATAAACCTGAGCAATATCCATATATTTCGTTTTCTTTGTTCCTTTTGTGCTAACAAAATAAAATACATATTCTAATTCAAATTATTCTGCAGCGTCAGTTCTCTAATCGCCGTTTTAATATTTGGGGTTTAAACTGTAGCCGAAAATAATTATATACTTACAAAAGTCCACATATATAATTTAAAATTTCTTACTAACCGAGCGCGTGGGCCGTATTGGGGAATATTGACCCAAGGTCGTGGAAGTACGGACCGAGCGCAGCGAGGTCCGTACGAAACGACCGAGGACCAATATTCCCCAGTACGGCTCGAGCAAGCTACGTACGTAGATTAGTAAGTAGTTTATTATATAGCACTCGTTTTAGCTGCAAATTTTGAATTTGCCTGCTTTCGAAAACAAAAAATACGCGGCTTATGACCGTTTCCACGGAAACGGTCCTAATGGCAAAATCCCCACCAAGAAAGAACCAATCACAACGCTCGGATTTTCCTCTGAGACTACCTTGCCATATTATAATAAATTGCAATATTGTGCGCTCGAGGTCTTCTGTCCTCTGTTTGTCTTTGGGTCTAGTTATCTTTGCCGTGTTGCACAGGATCAGCTAGGTTTAAATCAAAAAGCCTTCTCTGCCGACTTAGCAGTTTTATTACATTTAATTTTGGAATTTAGACTTTGCCTTCTGTCAACAGCACATGTACGTCTAGTGATCCGTTGTAATTACCAAAAGTTAATTTTTTAGAGTCATATGATCATAACCAACGTTATTAAAAACCGTTAAACGGATTTGATATATGTTCACTGTATGCTATCCTGAAGAACAACTGAAATAACAAATTAACGCACTATTTAAAATTCACTGTTTTATCGATTTGGCGATTTTCTGTACACAATTCACGGTCGAAGACATCGAAAGAGTCAAATTTGTTTCTAATTTATATTAAAACCAAAAAACATTTACTGTGTTCTTGAAAACTAAACCAAGCAGAAAACGATGAGTGAATGTAATTTTCAGATTAGGTCCTGATAAGATCGATAGATCGACATGATTGTTAATATTAATAAAGCAGAAATCACTAGAAAAACGTTCATTTACCAGTCTGTGTGGCGACGAGGAAAAGGTTTAGCCCACTGTTCTGACTGTTCTGTATTTTTCCCAAGTTTGTTCATAGTACTACCCATTGACCATTGGTGATGCCTCAGCCCGGAAAGTTGAATTGACGTTTCTTCAGAAATCGGGTTTGTCAAGTTTATCTTGTACGATTACAAGTTTAACTTTCTAATCACCACGAAGCAGCGGTGTAAGGTTAAGTCAACTTCAGCTCGGCGCAAATCCTGCTAGTTTTGTTTGAAGTCATGAGATGTGGACTTGTCAAATCGCCGCTTAGGAATACAATGTGACAAGTTGAAGCAGCTGTTTTTACATAGATGATCGACACTGTCTTGTTTAAAGTCCGAAATTAAAGAGGTTTTAATGAGTTGGCGTGGAAAGAAGAAAAGAAGGCTTTTTTAACATGATGTTAAATATGATTTCTGTAATGACGTTTGTGAGTTGTAAAGAGTTTCCTGATCATGAAGTCAAGGTGAACCATGATTTTGACAACTTGACAATTTTGACGTTATCTGCACTGTTGAATCAGTGTTTTGAAGTAAGAGATATTTATAACTCAGTGTGGAAAAACGGGAATGAATGACATTGGCCTATATAATAAGAGGTTCTCGGATACAGTGAAAGAGCATGATCTTGACAAAGAAAACCTCAACAGCGTCTTCAGTCCCCGCCGACTGTGGCACCTTTGTCATCCTGATTTCAAATAAACATGACAATATTTTATCTCAGAATTTCTTCCCTGTAAGTTGTTAAAAACAACCTCAGGGAAAAATGACTTTCGGTGCCGATTTATGCTAAATACTTGATTTATGCTTAAATACGGTTTTGAGTTATTGTCGGCATTGAAAAACGAAAACTATCAATGCGGACGATAACTCAAAGCCTTTGCCTACGCAATATTCTATTTTTCTATGACTATTTAGCATTTTTAATTCACTTTTAGCTTTAGACACTTTTTACTGCACATTTTTTATTGTTTTTTAGTTTGTTTTTTTTTTCGCACTTTTATTGCTTATAAATTTTGTAATTTTCGCGTTTTATTTTAGTGATTCGTCAAAGGCTACAGACCGGGAGACGAAAGCTCATCTTTTTAAAAACTTTTTTAAAATTTGTATTGTGTCTTACCCTGGTTACTCCAACATTTTCGGACAACTTTTCCGCTTGACTATGAAGATGACTTCCGCAGATGTTGTCGAAACCTCAGTCACCAACAAAGTCACCAACAACAGTTCTTTTCAGAACTTCTCTCACCCGGACGATCACACTATACAAACTACTGATACTCCTGGGTTCAAACCATTTACTATGACACAATCATTCATTAGGCGACAGGACAGGTTGTTTGCGTACCCTAATTAGGGTTCATTTCCGATAATATTGCCGGGATCTAAGACCCCTTCGTCGCAACATCATGTTCTATATATCCTCTATATTAGTTAGTGGGCTATAAAATGGCTGATTAAATGGTTACGCACGTACAATAACGTGAGACACAACACAAACAACGCAAAATAGAACAGGTTGCTATGGTCACTTGATATTATTACATATTCACGATGAAATTAATTCCTGTCCTTATGAAAATTTCACGTTCAAAAGTTAAAAAGAAAACATCAACTTCTCTTATTCCCCATATTCCTGACGAGACTTGAAATCTGAATCGCGCGAAAGAGACTGAGACAAGATTCAGTCTTCAGTAGTTCTGCAGCTAAATTATATCATTAGTCAAACACAATGTCCTCTCTTCACTCGCCTCCGTGTTTAGTTCTTTTGTTCATACTATTCAAATATCAGAAAGCACAGGCCTACCTATCAGGTCGTTTTGTCTCCATGATTTTATACCACCTTCAAGAGCAAGACTGTCCGCGAGAGGTTCACCCGTGTGATATTTCAGTTTTTCGTCGAATCATGCATGCGTAGAAAAACGGTCAAACTTTGCGGGTTCTATTCCGTGTTTCATGTTTGAATAACGCAGTTGGTGACAGGAAATTGCGTTTAATTTTAAGAATGTTCAATCTGTGCAAAATAAAAGCGGAGGATGGTCATTAAACTTTAAAAGAAATTTTCAACAACCTTTTATTTGACCGATTTTAATCCGACTTTTATTTGCAAAAAGGCTTTTAATCAGGCACCAAATAGTAATTGCTGTTTTGATTGCTCGTTGCTGTTTGTTGTTTTCTGGAGTCGAGACGTCAGATATACATTTATTATTCAATTGCTCTTCGTGGAGTACAAATAACACGCGAAAAGGAGTACACACATCTCACTATATTCGCACTTCACAGATTTCGTGTAGTCCGTCTATTCCTTTTCACCGGACGGATGATTGAAAAACGTGGAAAGTCAGCATTTTGAGAAAAGAAGATCTTTTAAATCTCTCATTAGACAATTAAGTATGTAGTATCGCTGTCCATTTACACTCGTCATTTTTATTTTGATTCGTCTTTCAGGATCGGCAAAATACAGCAAGACTCGTAAAAATATATAGCGATGCCACATACTAAATTTTTCAATAAGATATATGTATACAGTTGTAATCAAAACCAGAATCAGCAAACCCTGTGAGTTCCAATTTAGATTTAGTTGTATTCTGAGCGATAACTACTTAGTCATCTCCGGACATGATGACATACTAAATTGATTTTTTGAAAATGCAAATTTTAAACGGTGCTTATAACACAAAATATATCATAATTATATTTTTTCCATCACACTTTATATATGATATAAATAACACTTAATGGTCTGTTTGTTATTCAATTCCTTGGTACAGCTCACACACAGTTCGTGTCCCGGGTAGCCTAAATTGATAAATAGAAGCTGCTTTTTTCTCTCATGAACTTACACTGAGATAGACCTTTCGTATAAAACTCATTTATTGATATGACATATTAGAATCCGCACATCTTTGGGCTCGTCCTAGGTGTAAGAACCTGTGAAAAGCCAGTGACGTAAAACAAAGAAAGACCAAGACAACAAACTGGACCTCGAAACAATGTAGAGTAGGAAAAAATAGCTGCAAAACGAAAAAAAAATTCACAGGTTCTTACACCGAGGTATTATACCCCATTTCTGTCTTTTGAAGTTTCTCCTATAGTAATAGAGGACACACTGCTTCCTATTAGGAATATGGAAACGCTAAACAACTTAGTAGTCAGTAATGAGGAGGCTGCCAGATCAGTATTTCATACAAGGTTGTTATGAAGGCCTTGGCTTGATTAGAGATCACTACAGTGCACTATTAAGACTACTCAACTGCTTATATGGTTTAATTAAAACCAACTTTCTTGTTACAGGTCAGTATTCATGCTTCCCACGAATTAAAACTGAAAATTAAATTATCATTCACCAAGACCAGATTCTTATAGCTGTAAAGCGACCCCGGCAAAAGGCCAATGTAATTTTACGTCAACGAAAATATAAACATCAGACACAGAAAAAAAACGGAATATGACGCCACGATCTCCACATCTTAATTTTTCATTACGTTCGTTCTGATATAAACGACTGATATTGACGCTGTAAGGGAAATAAGTCAGTTATTTGCGCACGTCGCACATATTTGACCTTCTACTGACGAACGGGAAAACATCACGTATAATGCACATTATCAGCATATGTAACAACAGAGGTAAAATTCGGCAGTTGATTTCTGCTCTCAATATGAAAAACTAGAACAGCAAAAGGCAAATCTCGGAGGATAGCGAGGATTAATATAAATAATGCAATCCATTCCGACAACTCCGCCAACAAATAAACCCGAGTATAATTTATCATGGTCAATGGACGTGCGATAAAGACAAGTCCAAACGCAAAACCAGCGCTGGTTGAGATATTGATTTTTCTTAGCTAATCACCAAATTATCTGTCGCACATCTGTACATCACGAAATTTTTTCCTGACAAATCATAGCCCAAAGATAGAAAAATACTTTCTATTTAAAAAAGTAATAATAACGATAATATAAAAATTACTCAGTCGTCTTACGCTTAAAGGATGGCTTATCTTATAAAAAAAAACCTCCTCTAGATTTTGAGAGGAGAATCTAACTTTCGGCTCGATTCACAGACGCTTTCTTGTTATTTCACAATTGATTTGGCTTTTCATTGATTTTTTTTTTCTATTTTTATGTCAGTTTTAAAATGTGGTTGTGATCCTGTAACTGATGCAACAATAAGATGAGCCAAAGTTACTCACGTTGAGTTGATCTTGTGTTTTTGCATGTATCCACGCAAGGCTGTCGGCTGTGTCTACTGTCTCTTGAGCAACTAACTAGCTAGAGCTGCTTTCAGTCTGAAATCATAGCATCATGTAATAAATATTAATGTGGCGTATGATCAAAAATTATATTTTCGTGTATTGTCATGGATGAACTCCCACTCCTTAGAAACGCATTGATATGTTTGCATGAAAACCTTGAAAAGTTTTAGGGTGAAGTTTATTAGGGGTGACTTCAATGGTTTATTCTCGATGGGTTTTAAATTTTCCAAAATTTTGCGCAGCTACAAGGACGGATGATCCATAATTTCCTTTGTCGATTTTAAGTAAATTTGCATCTGTGTTTAATTTTTTTACAATGGTAGCCATGTCCGTGTTTATTTTCTTCGCCCTTTTGCTATAAAATCTGTTGTTTTTAGTCTCGGCAGGATAACGACCGCAGTGTTTACTAAGAAAATTTCAAAACGGTTATTTAATTTATATTTCGCACGGTGAACGAAGCTGACAAACAAACCTGAGCACACAAGAAATGTTAATGCAAACACTGAGCTGGGGGGAGTTATCTTTTGTATCTTAGTGTTCAGTTCTTGTCTTTTTATATGCTTTATCAAATTTTATAGTTCTAACTGTCCGTCTGTTAGTTTTTGGTAGTTTTTATTTGATGTAAAGCGCTTTTGAATATGTATATATTATTTGAAACACTGACTCAAGGGGCCGAAAACGTCACACTTCATGGAACTCGCTGTGCTCGGGAACCATGTTCTTTTTGAGAGCTCGCTCTGCTATCCCCTGCTAGTGAGCACTTGATCTGCTATCATTTCGTTACTCACTGCGAAATCTGATAGTACACGGCTAGATTACTATATCATCTCTATTTGACGGATTCCTGCCGTTATTTAATTGGAACTGAACTCAGTAATAATTATAGACGTTGCCCTCCCCTAGCACCGAACACCATGATGAAAACGTTGCATTAGCTAATCAGTACTCTGGCTTCATTTCACTCTAACGGTCCGAACAAATTTGGGATTCCTAGCCGAAGCCAAAGATGAAGCAGATGAACTGGAAATGAGCATGAAAGTGAATCGAACCTGTAAGCCGAAAATAAACGAATAATTCGACGCCCAAACATCTAAATTGCAGCTACCATCATGATACAACAGCTGGCATTATTGGGCATGGTAACTGACCATCATTCTACATGCTCGGAAAATTTGTTTCTATTTTTCTACTTAAACGGTAACTATACAAAATGCCAAAGTTAAATGTTGCTACAACAGGATCTTAATATACATTAAAAACAGCTTCAGTGCCAAAGCTTCGCCGAGTTAGCCAGTTCCACAAGATTTCAGTGTTCGTTTTATCCAGTCCTTCGGGCGTTATATCTTTGTTTGTTGTATCGGACATATTGTACAGGGGCTGAGTGCTGCTGTAGTTATTATTCCATGGACTAAAATCGTTAGCGGACCATTACTGATTAATAATCATAAGGATTACTTTCCCGGCATCGATAATAAGAGTTGTTTCTAGCGAATAGAAATACTAGATTGAACTTACCTTGAAGGGTAATCAGCAATCTTTCTCGAATAGATCAATATAGTATTCTTAGTCGATCGCTACGTTGTCACTGATTCGTCTTGCAGTAAGTGTATTCAAATTAACCGGAATATTCCTTCCTGCGACAGCGATTCAACTGACTGCGGGAGGAAAAATGTTTTGTTTTCTTATTGAAATTTTGCCACCCCTACAGTCATTAGCACTTTTTTCATTTGGGGTTATTGTCAAAACATTTGTAAAGTAAATGAAATGCTGAGGACATAGTTCGCTAAACTGAATAATATACTAACTTCCGTACAGTAATCTTGATTTTACCAATTTCTTTTACAAAAGGGGATTTCACTTCAGGCGAAGCGGCGACAGACGTCTCTCTAGTGGTTTGGCTATGTTATTATTTAAAGTTTGGCTATAAATATATTCTTAAATTCATCAATACAACAAAAATAAAAAACGCGTCCCAGTGTATTGTTGACTTATATAAGCACACAGGGATTTTTAGAACACGAGAGAAGTGCATAGAGAAGCACGAGGAGCAGCCGAGTGCTTCTCACACTTCTCAAGTGTTCTTAAAAATTGCCAAGTACTTATATAAGTCAACAATGCTCGAAAATGAAGGTTTTTATTTCTTTTACAATGAACTCGAACTGACCAATCACAGCGGGCGCAATTAGTCAAACATTTTATAAAGAGCTATAAAGTAACCTAATGAACATCACGGCTTTAATTGAAGACTGATAATCCTTCACATGATCATTAGCGAGTTTTGAAAGTTTCATTTCATCGAGCTACATATAACTGTTGATTACGGCTGCTCAGAGGTTGGTACTCAGAGAGCAGCCAATCAGAGAACGTGATCGATATATAACGTCTAAAAATATATCTTGTCCTAACAGTTGAAAATGAGTCTCTTTCATTTGAGCAACAGACTAATGATCTGATAAGTAGATTAAATACATAAGATGCATGGTTTAATGTTGTTTGTCAGAACAATTGTCGTTTCTTGTTAGACACTTTTGAATCAAAGTACTTTCATATGTTACAAGAGAGTACCCTCTCTCGTATGTTACTGATGCCGGAAGATTCCACAATCAACGGAAGTCAAAAACAAGATATTTTTCCAACATGATTTTGCCATACCGACCAAAGGCACTCCGTTTTTTAATTAGTTTTAACTAAAGAAGTTTTATTTTAAAAATGGTTGATGCTTTAATGGTTCGGTTCATTGTAAGCTCTACACGATCTGCTAATTCATAAACATGATATTACATTTTTTTTTTATCCTAAAAATTATGGATTAGGGTTTGGGATTGCGATTACTTACTTATGAACTGGGATACGAAAAGTGAAAAAGGAAAATATTGTTATTTATTTTCCGGGTAAATACACCTAACGCACCAGTGGTATTGTTCCCTGTGACTTGTCTGTGTGCGAGGCAAATAAAACAAAAATAAATGATCTCAAAATGATCGGCGACCAATGGGCTGAAAATCCTTGATCTACCTGACAGTTCACACTGTCACATATGCACATATAACCTGTAGTATTGATTGACACTGGTGTCAGGGAGGTGTATCTTTATTTACTCTTATAGAAAACCCATCTCTCATTGCACAAGGATCTTGTCAATGAAGTCAACACTGCTAGCAAGCTTGCATGCAATCACGTATAGAAATGAAAGTCAGTCTTAGCCCGTTCCATGCAGGCGTTCGATTAGTTGGGGGCAGATCAGCAGCACGCAAAAGGGGATTTAATTGCGAAATACGGCAAGTGGAACAAAATGGCGAGGGGTTCGAGGCGATACATCGTCTATTTTTTAACTCGCAGTTCTCCGAATTCGCGCAGCTCCTCAACAAACCGAACGCCTGGAACAGTCTATGAAACTCGTGCTGTTTTGTGCGGACCGGGGAAAAAGTAAGTAAGTAAAGTAAGTAAGCCTTTATTTGATCAGGGTAACTCTTTCAGCTTTACAATTAAAACTGATATCAACAGAGGCCCGCAGCTAAAAATAATACTAAATTAAAGGGAAAAATACATTAAAAATCCTAAACCCTACAATACTTTAAAAACATTTGATAAAAATTAGATTAAAAAGATTAAATATAAAAATCAACGACAAGAGATAAAATTATTCATACAATTTGAAATAAAAAATTTAAAATTTACATGTTATAAAAATAATTAAAAATTTGAGCTCCAGAGTAACACAAGGACTTCTTTGCCGTGTCAGTGCGCACTCTTGCGACAAAAAAAACCAATGTAATCCGCAAATTGATTTTCTGGTAATAAAATTGATCCAACATCATTGGTAAATTTGCCCAAACAGTCAGGGTGGTAGCTAGTAACAGGCAAACCGAGGCACTTGCCTCGGTCAAAATCGTGAAATAATGATTATGTTTTTCATGTTCCTACAACAACAACAACAACAACAACAACACTGACACGCTTTATTACCAGAAAAAAAAAGTGATTTGAAATACAAGCATATAAATTAATACAAAAATGTGATAAATTTACTCGATCAGTATAACTAAAAAGCTAATCGAGCTGATACTTCCTGTAAGAAGTTAACATGAAAGAAGTGTTTCTTTCTCTGAATGGTATTTTTTTGAAATTTGACCCCCTAGCTTTGGCGCTTCGCGATTGCCTCGATCAGTCTGGCTACAGGCCTGACAATCAACCACTTACCAAATCCGAAAATTGAGGGAATAGAAATAAATTGTATATGGAAGGTTATCATGTACTGCTGGACCAAGTTGTTATTAGTATAGAAAAGAACAATATACCAGCATGTTGCGCCATTGCACCCACCAATTGAATTCTTGTAATATTGCCAGTACGGCAAATCATTTAACTTTTTAAACTTGTTCTTCTCAGTTAAAGCCGGTAAATTCGTTTGAGAACCGTGTTCCAAATAAGTCTCCTCTCCTGACTTTACTCAGTTTTTTTCAGCAATTTCTTGATTGTTCCTTTAGCTTTAAAACTTAAGGTTTTGATTCTATCATAAAAGTAAAAATAAATATCGAAAAACAGCACCTTACCTGTCGTTGAATGATTTTTATCTTCTTGTCCAGTTTCTCCCTGGAGCAGCAAGTACCTAGCTGTGCACTGAATCGGTCTTAAAAAGACGAACAATCAATTAAATGGCAAATAAATGACAAAATATTCTCACGTATTTTTACGATGAACTCCCACTCCTTAGCAACTACCGTTGATATTTACGCAACAACACTGAATTTGAAAATATCACTAAGGTCAACTTTGAAAATGGTTAACAAGGAACATTTTAAATCTGTCTCACGAACCCTTCGATTTTGAGCATTATTTTACCTTTCTTAAAATACTTCAGCTATTTCTTCAGCATTAACTTAAGTTTTTGGTATGCAAATTTTGCAGGTGTGTTCATAATGAGATTTTTCGCTGCAAAATATCAAGCATTAGTAAGCAGGCTAAGGAAAAAAAGAGTGTATCTGTGGGCATGCAAATTTTGCAGGTGTTTGTAATAACGTTTATAAAAGAACTGACGATATTATAATGATAATAAATTATAATATTGAATTATACAAACATGGAATGAAACTCACTTTTGATATAGGTTTTTTCAGCACGTTTTACATGACTGAATGTCTTCCGTTCATTTATACCATTTCAATACCTCTTATTAATCGAGTTCGAGGTCCGTACAGTAAAATACGGACCGAGTTTTTTCCCGTCGATTTATGGCCCAAGCGCGAAGCGCGCGGGCCATAAATCGATGGGAAAAAACGAGGATCCGTATTTTACAGTACGGACCGAGAAAACGAGGTTAATAAGATATTTATTATATCTCTCATTCTGGAGAAAAGAAACCATTTCAAGTCAATCGCGGCTACATTTGAATGACGCGCGCGTCAAATGCAAGAAGAAAGCGAAATTTATTGGCTTACGAAAACAGTTTGCAGTTGGCTCGCAGACACGTGAATCCAAACTTCAAACGTTTTAATTTTACAATTAATCCGTACAGCTTCTTTCTGTGGAAAACTGGATACAGTTCAAGATTGCTTTGAAATAACTCCTGAAGTGATGTGATGTTTGATAAACAGAGAAGAACAACTCTACTGAGAAGAAAGCGGTGACCGCAAGCAACAAACAATAATTTCGTCGAAAACATAAACAACCGGTAAAAACCTCAGAGACCTCCGTCTACTTTTAAGCGCTTTGTTGTGTCGTACTGAGAGGTGTTTGGTGCAGAATTCCTGTTGGAAAATGAGTACACTATCGAACTTTTGTCTGGGGTGAACTCGAACTATCCGGCCGTTTTCAAAATAATAAGTGGACGTCGTTAAAAATTTGCCGAAGAGATCGTTAACAACAGCAGCAGGTACGTTGTTTTGAATGTTTTGTTCGTTTACTCTCGACTAGCCTGCGAATACAGCCGCCTCTCATTCTGGGAGCGATGAGAGGCGGCTGTATTCGACAAAAGTCTCGACAAAACTCTTTAAATCTTTTTCATTCAGAATTCGACTTCTCTACCTTTCGGCAGAGAGAAAATTGTCAAGTTTCTGACTTGTGTGATGCTCGGGGTCGGGGACGCTTTCAGTTTCTAAAAGATCTGAAAAATCTAGTTTGAATTTTGTAAGACGCTGTTCTTTTCGCTTTTGTCTCTCAAAATGTTTTGTCCGAATGCAGATGTTTTCAAAGGAGCTTTCAAAATTTTCGTTGTAAGGGATTTTGATAAACAAAACTTATCGCATCAGGAGAACTCTCAAATTTCGCGGGCCGTACTGTAGAATACGGCCCGTAAAATTGACCAATCACAGCGCGCGTACTGTCTTAGAGATATAATAAAATTGGATATTTAAGACTTGAGAAGTAACTTATTATTTGTGGAAGCTAATCACTGTTATTACATATAATATCCTATAAACGCAGTACTGCACAGTCGACACAGGCTGGACATCATGCAGTCATTGTGAGGTTGCTTTTTTATATGGAAAACCCCATACAAAATGGAACCCATTTTCCGCGCAGTACCCTGGCTACTCTTTGAAGTGGCGCTGTGTGTTTCTACGTCCAAAGGAGAGTTCTTACTTCAAATTAAACACGCGACCAATAGAGGACTATTACTTTTTTCTTAAAGACGAGTAAATCTTTCACTTCGCCCGGTGATTTTAGCTTTCATTTGACTGAATTGATTAATTTCAGTCTATATAAAGTTTCCGGACACGATAGTTTAGTTCCAGGAGTTTAGTCTAATTTGAAACTGACCTACTAATATATCATGCACAACACTCAATTCGGTCTTGTCCGGTAGAATCAAAGGTTTTCTTCAGCTAATCCTGTTACAGCGAACATTTATAGCCTCCCACCGTGTATGCTTGAGCTCGCGAGAAGGACTGAAATTTTATAAAAAGTTGAACATGTATTCAGTCCTTCCTATACGGCGTATGCTGAAAACTTTAAATTCACACCTTATTAAATAATAACGCTGATATCACTGCAACCCACCAGGCTGTTTCGAACAAACTTGCTTGATTCTGTAAGGAAACAAACTCGTGAACTTTAATGGCAATAGCAATGCCAGCAAACAGCGTAATTGAAAGTGAACCACAAAAGAATCACCAGGACTCAACTAATGTTATGAAAATAAAGGCTTTTAGATGATCGACAAAACACATTAGTTTGTGTGCAACATGCACTGAACTTCAACCGATGCCAAAGCGTGCTCCACGAGACGAAACTTCAAACAGTTAGAATTGATGCCGGCTAACAATGATTCTGAACACTGATTCTGGATGATTTTTTGAGGATTTTCTATAAAATCCTAAAGAATATCAAAGAAATGACAGCTACTTACCATAGAAAATGGTCAGAAATCTAACGCCGGCAATGCTTATTCACGCCTTTCATGCCTTTTCGAGTAAATGAGTAACTTTGCCAGAATCTTTTGTTTATTCAAATTGCAGACCTGAAAAAGATAAATAATCTCCTTATTCTAATTTCACCACCTGCAATTATACCGTATACGAGCTACTTTAATTCAGGGTTATTAGCAAGACGTTTGCAAAACAAATGACTTTCGATATGTCGGGTAGTCGCCTAAAGTTAATTAATGACGAAGTGCTCAGCGAGTTATAATAAATGTAACCTTGGCTTTAAATACACGAACATGTTTCTTTTCTCACAGTCTCAGCATCACCGCCGCTAAGTTGAAGTCCTTTTATTATCAGTGCGCACTCAGATTAAGACAACATAAAGATGCAAATTAATTAATCACGAGGCACATCTAAAGAAGAAATATGATTTCTGTCGGCTGATAATCTTACAGCTGTAGTTTTACCGTCGTTTTTGGTTTCTCTTGTTACTTCGACATGAACGTTTCACGACATTCAGTAACCGCGGTTGCAGGCGAAAATTGCAAATGTGATTTTAAAGCACTTAGTTTGAGAGCGTCTTTCGAACAACCAAATTTTGTCATTTCGCTTTTTGCTCATCTCTCTTGAAAAGACTAGTAATAATGTCATTACTTACGAGGTGCAAACAATGGATATCTCTTTAGAATAATAACAATACACTACCAAGCGTAACGGTTACCGGAGAAAAACAACATTAGATAAAAGAGATATCCCCTTCCACCGAATTCGTTTTGGAGCTAGCAAGGGGATAACTTTAAAAATAACGTCAAAACAACTATTTAATATTCAGGTGTACAATCTAATAGGACGCTACACTGAGCATACATACAATACCTGCATTAAAGCTATTCATCAGTTTATATGATTTCACGTTGTTTGCTTCTCTACAAGTTCGTAACAATGACTCTTAAACTATGCAATATTGTTTTCTCCATATTCAGAATCGTGTAACACTTTGTCGTGTAAGCAAAGACGAGCTTCCACGATCTCTGCAGGAGTTTATCACTGTAAAGAGATACGTACTGCTCGCAGTCAGTGATCCATTCTGTCGTAATATATTTAAATGACTGTGTGGTAAGGTAAGGTCAACTTTATTTAGGCAGGGTGGCCCGATCAGCACTTGGCTGGTATCAAAAGGGGCCCTTTTGTGCATAACGTATGAAACTTTGCTCGTCTTTAGATTAGTTGGGTTATAAGCGCGAGTCGAAGAGAGAAAATATTATTACATCCAGAGCAACCAGCTGCATGTCTTAATGTTTTTTGATTGGACTGAAAAAGAAACTGTTTGTAACATGATATTTTCGCAATTTTGTAATGTAAGTTACGTTTCGGCGGTTTATACTTAGTTATATTCTACTGTCGTAGATTGTAACCATTCAATATCAAAGACTGTTTTTACTATCAACATACCATATCTTGGATTATCTTGGATTATTATGTAATGTAAGTTAAGTATCGGCGGTTTTGTCTTAGTTATATTCTGCTGTAGTAGATTAATAACCAATCAATATTAAAGACTGTTTTTACCAACAACATATCATATCTTGGATTATCTTAGATTACTATGTAATGTAAGTTAAGTATCGGCGGTTTTGTCTCAGTTATATTCTACTGTTGTACATTGTAACCATTCAATATTAAAGACTGTTTTTACTATCAACATATCATATCTTGAATGATCGATACAGATTTACAGAGTATCTGTAGTGTAGATGCTAATATCTCCGAGAAAGAGAAAATAAAGAAGATATAGGCTGTGATATATATATATATATATATATATATATATATATATATATATATATATATATATATATACATATATATACAAGCCTAAAAACAATGAAACAGTGAAACTGTTGTTATGCTAAAATTTGAACATAAAGCGCCTGACACTATTAATTTAATTAATAATTAATTAAATTTCTGCTTTAACTTGATGCATGTTTACATCACAATTTGCAAATAACCGGTTTCTAGGCGGAGGATTTCGCGTGTATCCGAACTTGGCGACATCAAATGAACTGCTTGTGTAAAACAAAATGTCAGAAACTTTTCTTGTGTTAGGGAAACTATCGAGATACATAGGTTTTAATAATTGAAGACATGTGCTTCAGCTCTTGTTATTAAGTTTTCTAAATGCAAGCCGGATAATACACGGATAGAGCTCATAGAGACGCAACTGAAATTAATATAGATAAATTAATACAAGTATGACTTGAAAAGACGAACTCGCGTGACGAAGGTTTTCTTCACTGAGTCTTTGGTTTCTTAGCAACTTTAAAATGCAAAGAATGAATTATGGAGCAATCTTGAAAGATTGTTTATTGATGTTTCGAGATAACTGAATAATAACTCTCACATCGATAAATTAACTCAACTCACTGATTTCATGATCAACTGAATTCGCTTAAGACTTTCGAATGTACACAATGCTAAAACTAGCGGAAAGTTACTTTGCGCATGTTTAAATTCCTGTTTTGAGCAACATGTCTAAAGAGCTTTATGAGTGGGCTATGTACTAGTTTTTCTTACGATAAACGAAGTTTAACTCACCAATTTTCCGCCGTTAGACCACTTTTCGTAGCACTAGTATAACGTGACACCTTTTCAGGTTTTGAGCCCATCCGGATTCATACAAGCCCTAGCGCGGTAACCGGAAAAGAGGAGCGAAGTAGAACTGACAAGTGCGAAAATGATCGTGAGGGGCTTGGGGAGAATTTCTTCTCCATGCTTGGTGTTGGTTTTGTCTTTTGGTTTTTGCTCAGGGTCTTATCACTTCTGTCCCCTTTCTGCGCCCGGGTGTATTCGTCTCTAGTCTTATAAACCGTGCTCGTTAAATTATGTGTGCTGCCTCAAAGGGTGTGGCTTGTTTGGGGTGTTTTAGTCTGATTTAGAAATAGGATCATCGAGTGTGCCATTTTGGTCTAAAAAAAGGTATGCATAATATATGGCGCCTAAAAGACAGATATGACAGAAGAACCAAATCTTCAAATTTACAAGAGATAAATCTTACAAGTAAGTAAGTATGAAAAGATACGTCTCTGGATTTTGATAAAAATTATGCAAGTTTATGCAGCGTAACTTAGTCTGGCTTCCCCCCACCCCCCCCCCCCCCCCCCCCGCCTCCCTTGCCCACCCCAATTGACCTAACACTCAAAGCAGTATTTGCCTTCTAAACAACGATCAATTTAACTTGTGGACCCCGTGATAAAATATATTTTAACCAGCTGTATCTATATGCTACCATAACAAAACAGTTCATTTCCGTCGATAACAATACTGATATACCTTATTATGGGAAATGATCGCTAGTGTTAATTAAGGTATTGCAAATTAACGCGACTTAAATTAACGCGAAATAAACAAAGGGAAAATGACTTTATAAAGGAAATTACGCGAAATAGGTGATCAAATTTCAAAATGAAGAAAAGTAACGCGACCACACAACGAAACGGAACTTGTAGAGACAACAGGGACAAATTTATTGAAACACACTGTTAACAAGTTAACAAAATCCAAATCGCATGATGCGTTAATTTAGGTATATAAACCCTGTTATTTTGTAACCTGTAACCTTGTGATTAAAATTAATTATGTTAAATTGTATGTTCTGTAAACTTGAAAATTGTAACCTTTTTGTCCGTAAATAATTGTATTTCCTATTTTTGTGCTGTACATTTCTTTTCTGCTGAAATTGTATGTTTAGCCTTATAAAACAATAAACAAATAAAATACAAAAAAAAATGATCGTGTTTACAACAAGTGAAACTATTTGTATTCAAATATTTGGTTTTCAGACGCCCCAACCACCCCCGGCCACTGCTTGTCAGATTTTGAGAGAAAAGATTTAAATGAATACTTATCTGAATCGCACTTGATCATCTGTACGCTATGCGGACCTACTTTGTTTTTTTTTTGTTTGCAGAAGTGAGTTTTTATTGATAGGCTTCTGACAAATGGGTTTGTAGTTGGTAAAGTGCCCACTACCAAGGAATAATTATTTATTATTAATCTGTGTTTATCTTCGCCCCAACGGGGCTCAGAAAAATACTACGCAACTCGCAAAATATCCGCGCGTATTATATGTTAAACCATCAAATAAGGTGTATTTTTTTTTTCTGCTCATCCAAATCAGGTACAGTATCCTGAGATGGGGTATACACCGGGGGAAGGTACTCCCATAAATTTGGGATAGGTGTGTGCCACAAAATCTAAGGACAAAGAGAACGCAAATTTGATTCCCTTTTTTAAGGCCCAAACCTGACAAATGACACCGTATTCGTGGGAAGGAGAAATGCTGCGTGACGACCCAAATTACTGCTAACCACACACAGATGTTTATAAAATCACTTTGCTAATACTGGATAGTTTACTTTTAGCAGACCATTTCTTTTCCGTTTAGCTGGGCATTTATTTTAGCTGATTGAAATTAGATACCCTATCTAAGGATCGCACCGGAAAGACAATGCCAAAGGAACAAAAACGATACCATATTTAAGGGCCGAGAACATCAAAACATCAAAAACCATATCCTATCCCGCGGCACATACCTATATAGCCCAGAAATGGGAGTACCCCCCGGGGGGGAACTCTTTAGTCGGCGATGGGGTGGCAAATTTGAGCTTTTTCTTGGTCTGAGAGGATAGGGGTTCCCCCAGGGGGGGGGGGGGGGGGGGGACTTCCATTTGAAAGGGACGGGGATGCTCGTCGTCTCGCTTAGGGGTGTAAATTTTAGATTTTGGTATCGCTTAGGGTGTTCTTGGCAAAATCTCATTATTTTTAGCCGTCATGTTCTCGTTCAGGGTTGCACACAAAGAAATAACTAAAAAGAAAGAATTTTGATTCGTTATATGGTCTCTTTTAGGGGTCTGCATTAGCTTTGGCCACGCCCTATTGGTCTCTTTTAGGGGTTAAATTCAAAATTTCCGACAAGCATCCCCGTCCCTTCCATATGGGAGTCCCCGCCGGGAGGGGAAGGGGGGGTCCCACCTCAAAAGAAATCAAATCAAAGGCTGTGGTCGTGTAGGTATTTGGCTTTATTTGTGGTGGGTCTTTGCATCTAGTTTTATGAACAAACACCATATACAGGCAGTAACAAAAAGCTTTTTATTTTCTTCTACACATGTATTACCAAAACCAAAACTATAAATCCCTTGGACTACATATCACTATGCAGATGTCATCTCATCGCACTAGCTTTTCAAAAGAAAAGACCACCAGTACTGAAGGCTACCTTTTAAGGAAAAGGCAAAATTAACATACATGTACATGTAAGCTGAAAAAAATATTCACAAAATTTCAATTTTCACAACTGACAATTTGTTTGTTGCACAAGCATTTTGCTGGGTTCATATTTAAAGCACAAAATTATATGACATACTGTACATTCCTTCTTTAACTAACCAAAAAAATGATTCAAATGCTTTAATCTGTATTCAAACCTGACAAGTATTCCTTACAATAACATTTCATCATGTTGCCAATTGGACAAGTCATTTCTCAAAATAGTACTGAAAATACCTCTGCATGCTTTTCTATCACAACTACTTCCACAAATTTGATTTCTTTACCACTCTGTATCTAAAGGCCAGTTGCAGTGACATAGTGCAGACTGATTGACTGAAAAGGACAACCAAAACAAAACAAACCAAGCTCGAGAGCCTAAGGGCATACAAATTTGAAAAAAAAAGAAGTATGTTTTTAACATTATTTCTATCCAAACTCAAATTTGCATGCACTTCTTACTTCCCTCACTTCTCACTTTGACACCATCTCCAGCAGCTCTTCACCTCCCTTCCTACATGGGTCATCCATCTACCACACAGCTTGCCATTACCCAGGCCTGCATTAGATCTTAGTCAGATTCGCAGTTACTAATCTGTCTAACTGCTAGATGTCCCGCCTGTCTCAAGTTCTCTTTCTTGTTGTATTGCACACAATGTTGAGAGTGCACAAATTGCATGGCAATTTACTCTACCTTATGAAATTTTAGTAAATCACCTCAGACTGTTATCTAAAATAAATTGTCAAATTTCCTTGGGTAATTTTTTTTCTGCCATCCCAAATTAGCTTAATACTGATAATCGTGATTTTTTTTATACTTGCGCTTAGCTAAGTCGTTAACTAGTTGAGTGTTGCACTTGCTGCCAACACACCACAACACTTTCTGTACAAAATAATAGCTATGTCTTTTGTAATTATTAAATTACTTTTCTTTGAAAACTGCAGTAGACAAAAACCCATATCAAAGAAAAAATCTATCAATAGATATGATGATGGTTGTGCAGTTCCTTTATAACTATGGGCTTAACAACACAATAAACAGTACACAGTGATTAGCATAGTCTTTGGACAGTTTCTCGAACATCTTCAAAACTCGATTTGTGACCCAAAAAGAGGGAACTACATTTAAAGTCACTGTTTAGCAAGAAAACATTCTGACGATTTCAAGGTAAGAAGAAAGAATCCAAACACCAATAAGATGGTGAGGCCTTTCACTTTATGTAATTACTACAAGCAGTACTGATTCAATGCCTATACAGTTTCTTGCGCTTTTCTATCAAGTGTAAAATATTATTTCAGGTAGCTGCCCATCCTCAACAGAAGTTCCATTATTATTTCCTGTGGCATATGAAAACTGGAAAATGATCTTCTCCTTGTGCTCTGTTTCATAAATAATTTTCTTTCCTCCTGAAGTACCATAGTGTGAATCCGGACCCTTGAGAGTTGCACTAGCAGTGTAGCCTACACCAGGGAGAATTTCAATCGGCTCTTTAAACATGACACGAAAAGTAGAGTCGCTGCCATCACTGCTAAATGCAGTGTCATTATGACCACAGATTTTACCTGTGTCAGTTTGAATCATTTGAATTGTAACTTGATAATCACTTGGACCATACATGGACCCATACAGACCAAAACCCACCACAAAGATCCTTTTGTTACAGTTAAAACGTATCCTGTCGCTTGTGCCACTGTAGCCCCATCGACTCTCTACTTTTGGAAAGCGGCATATTGCCTTCTCCTTGCCAGTCAGACAACAGCGTGGCCTGTCAAGAAACTGAACCTGAGGTTTAGGGTTCACCGTGAAATAAAGAAACAAGCTCACTACTTCTTTGTCTGTAAGGATTCCAGATTGTGCAACACTGGCAGCAAACTCTTCAATGCTCATAAGAGGGAACCGAATCATGTACAGTGCTCTTGAGAGAACAGTTCTGCAAAAAAGATCACAATGGTGTTTTAAAATCTTGTACAATGTAGATACAGTAGAAGCAGAAAAGGTTTTTTTTTTAAATTCCAGTTATATCAAGTAACTATGATGGCATACAGTACAAACACTGCATTTGGGACATGTTGTGTTTGGTCTTGACAGCTTTGATGTACTGTATATTTTGAAAGGGCACAAGCATTTCTTTAGGGCTTAAGCTAAGAAAAAACTCAGCCAGCTGCAGCTGCATGAAATAAGAAAACTTGGGAAATAATTTGCCTGCATTTTGTCAAAATTCTAATACATGTACTGTGCAGTAGTCTTTCGAGAATTCAGGTAAAGGAAAATTATAGCTGTAGTTGCACCAGTGATTAAAGTTTTTATGAGTCAAATAAGTCAATGAATCATCAATCTACATTTCGAGTCAAATTGTGTGATCCCAGAAAATACCCATACCCCCACCATGGAGAGAATTGGAAATTATTCCAAAAGGGTTGCAAGGTGCAAGGGCCCAGGAAATTAAAAAAAGGGGGAGGGGAGGAAGGGGAGGGGAGGGGAGGGGGAAAGGTGGATTGGCACTACCCTACAACCAGTATTTATTAGCAAAAAATTGGAACAAGATCTCAAGCCCAAAGAAATCAAGCCACTGATCGTAAATCAAAAATGCGTGGTTCATTTATTTTCATGTGATCTGTGCGAGGCAGATAATGTTGGCTACAAAGCCTGACACCTTCACCAATGTATTGCTGAACATAAAAACTTGGCAATTGGAAGCCCACGGGGACAAAAGCCTCCTCAAGGAAAGCCAGTTTCAAATTCTCCGAAAGTGCCAAGGGAAATTTGATTGCCTCGTCTATGAGATGCTTTGCATAAAGGAATGAAATCCAAACTTAAACATGCAAACTGACTCCACCTGTGCGAAACTCTGTTTAATTTAAACACATCTATTGTTTTTACTTACTATTTATACATTTTTATCAACTATCATTTTGACTTGATAATGACGTTAGCTCAATGTCGAAACGTCTTCGTTTTTAAACAAACTTTTTTAATATGCTAGAAATATTTTATCACCATTTTTATAGTTAAATCATTCCATTGTAAGCAGCAAAATAAGTTATGCATTTCTACCACAAGCAAAAATCAAAATGCACAACTTACTGCACTCAAGTTTAAATTACGTCTGGAATATTCTCTTAATATGAATTCCAGCCCCCACCCCGGATCACCCACTAAAACAATAGATAACAGGTCATTACAATGCCCCTAGCCCTAAAAATAATACAGGAAGTGTTTACAACGGGCCAATAAAAATAGAGGTTCCAGAGAGGTAGTGCCTTACTGCCCACTCCACCCTGCCCCCATATTGAACACCACAGGCACAAAACAAAATGAAGTGGGGTTAAGTTTCAAACTGGATTAGTGCATAAAAAACGCAACATTTTTATCCAAATAATTATTTCCAATAATCTAACCTTTTATTTTCTGCAGTACTGGGTAATCTCCGTCTCTGACACTCGTGTTCAGCCCATCGTATAACTGCAGCGAACAGTTGGCTTTCACGGATTGACAAAGTGTCCCTTTGCAAGACGACACAAAAAGTGTCAAAATCAATGTCAGTAAATCCCTCGGCTGCAAGCGCTTCGGCAGTGTGCTTGTCAATACATTCAAGACACAGTGCCGCTAACTGGGGTTCGTCAAAGAGCCTTGCTTGGCTCAGCAACATAAACGCATTGTCCGCGTTCAGGTTCGTCTTCAAGAAATCCACACAGGCGTTTTCCAGGGTTGGGACGGCGTATTTTTTGGCAGTATAAAGCGTCGTCATCACTGTTTCAGGTCCAATTTGTACCTCGTCAGTGTACAAAAAGCGAAGTAATGTCTGGAAAGCTAAATATTCAACGTCGGGCAATTCCACTTCGTCTGATTGTGTTGATATTCCACCATTAAACATAGCATCAAAGACAGCACTTCTTACAGCGAGTACAAACTTATGAGCTGGAATTCGGCGCCGTTGAGTGCCTTTTCCTACCATAAAATGTACATCGCTCAATATTTCGTTGTTAAAGAGGAAGGAGATCGCGTCCTGCACAGAAGTCTTCTCGGACTGCCAGTTGTACGGGGATGAACTCATTTCGGGAATTCACCCGTCAGATTTCCATGCGTTCTGCGACTTAGCAGAAGGAAACTCCCGAAAAGCAAGACTAGTGAATATTTGTCCCTAGGAAGTCGTATTTAACGCTGTCTCAACGATCGAAGGTCTCTAAATTTAGCTTTCAACAACCTTCCGCGTATGGCTGAATCCAGCTGTGTTGATTGGAAAACAGGAAAACAGACCATAATGCTTCGTAAATCATTTTAGAACAAACGCTTGGATTGGTCAATTCTGGATTCAAGACCGCTTGTCCAATCAAAACAAACGAAAGATCTCGTGTACTGTGACTTCAAAAATGGCGGCCAGAGGGGAGTGTTCTCCGTTGATTTCTGTAAAAGAGTTTAAAGAGCAGTTTCTGGAGTTTCTTGAGCCGTCTCAATATGAAAGGAAAAAGGTAGAGCTTCAACTCACAGACATGGCGAAGGAAATGGATGTACCAATGGAAATAGTGACAGATTTAAGTGAAGTGTGCAGGTAATTTGTTTTGTTTTGTTTTGATTTTTTTATGAAAAAAAATCTGACAGACTGATTGTATCAAAGGTACAAGAAGATGAAGATAAGGCATTCATACCTAACTTATTTACTTTTTTAGCAAAAATCAAGAAATTTGTGTTGCAGTTCTGAGTCCCATATGCATCAGTATGTTGACTATATGACTTGTACAAGTTTGTCAAATCAGGGCGGCCCTGGGAGCCCAGCAGAATAGGGGATGATAGGAGGGGAAACAGGGGAAAAAGGGACGGCGAGAAGCGGGGTTCCCAGGGTGGCAGGGACCAGGAGAAAATGAGAAAAGTTTGCAACATTTTGTAATATATTGCAATAGAAAAATGGCACAAAGAGGCTGGAACCACTAAATTAAGGAAAGGAGCAGGAACTGGAGTAAAAGGTAGGGAAGTGCCCCCAGGCCCCCTCCCTCCTTTTATATGGTATACGATATAATATTATTTTGACTCACAAAACATCTTTTCTTGTCTTGTCCTTTATAATCCTTCCATATGGAAAAGTCCAAGCAATTTAAAGGTATTTAATAGTCTGTCATGATGATAAGAGATTATTTGTGTACAGAGTTGCATAATTTCAATGTGAAGCTCATGACAAAGACATGCCAAGATTTTAAATGCAGCCCAGATTATACAATCATGTAATAATATTGTTTTGCTTGGGTGACATCCATCTCTTCAGATTTAACAGTGATGGTAAAGCTGTGACGATGAGCGAGTGAACAAAGTAATGTAGCAAAAATGCGAGTGCTTGCATGTTCATCTCTTAATGAGTACCATCTCACGGTACTGTTTACTGGTACATGTCTGCTTTAGAAGGAAATATTCTGGTTTGCTACTATGTTTTTGTGTGCAAAAAAATTTGTCAAATACAATGTTGATCATGCTACAACTAAATAAATTACTCAGCTGATAAGTTTATTGATTACTTTTCAGTGTCCGGCAGACACAGAAGGTCTGGAATCAATTGACATTTTTAAGGATCCAATTCCTGATGGGGTGGAGCTTAATGCTTTGAAGTGAGTTGAGTGAATATTTAATAGATAATTACATGTACTTCAGCTCACGGCATTATTGGGTATATTGCTGCCAGCAGCTTTTTTTCTCTCTCTGCATTACATTGATGATTTCAGCTGCTTCCTCTTTGATGTTTTGGTGCATGGCTGCAATATTAGATATATTGCAGAGAGAGAACAATAGGGTTTTAGGAGGGTCAGTAATTATTTTCGCAGTACACCATCAGTGACTTAGTTCTTCTGCCAGAAGACAGGAAATCATTCAGTTACATGTAATTATAATTGCAGTGACCATCAGCATAATGTAAGTGGCTCCCAGGTATTTAGCCAGGAGTTAGAGAAAGGAAAAATATTACATGTATATTATAAACTGGATATTTTTCATCATTACAGACTGGCGAAAGAGAGGAAAGGGCAATTAACTTCACACAGAAAAGAAGTGAATTATCTTGTTAAGGTATAGGCTCATGCGTGACTACTATTGTTCAGTCTACCTTATTTGAAACTGAGATTTTGTTTTGTTTTTTACTATTGTGCCAGCAAATCTGCTTTGTAGCAGATTTTTCAGTTAATAACTCCTGGGTGTATTGTTACCGCTTTTTTATAATGTTGTTGTTGTGTTGTAAATTTTATTTACAGGAAATGCTACCTGCTAAAGAACCCCAAGCTTTTCAAGAGATTAAGTTGAATGAAGTCATCCTGTCTGTTGCTATCTGTCATCCCAGAACGGTTGGTGAAGCAGTCTGTGAAATGATATACAGCAATTCACTACACTGTCTATAATCTTTGAACAAGTCCCCCTTACCAGTGCTAAGTCAATTTGAAACAAAATCTCCACCTCCACAATGTGATTGGTAGTTAAAGAAGGCAGCATTAAGCACGTGGTTTGCCAAAAGTAAATTAGGTGAAATTAAAGCTGGTTTAACAATGGAGGATGATAAGTATGAGAAAATGTGAAATTTAAAATAAGTATTCTGGACCCAGATTACCAGTATTATGTAGGTAGGTCTGGTGCTGAGTTAAACCCTGTATAGATCTGTAATATCAGCGTCAATTGGATGCTGTTTTCTTTCCAAGCTTAGAGAGCAGAATGAAGAAATACAACCCATGCTGTCTTGTTACTGATTTTTCTTGCAGTAACTCCAGTCAAAGTTTATTTATTAAATATGTTACTTTGTTTCTTTATCTCAGCAAAACAAAGTTCAAGAATTTCATGTCCTGGGAAGTCAGGTAATGAAGCATTTCTAGATTGTTAACCATAGTAAGTTTCCTTTAATTTTAGCATGGTATTCCACCCAAAAAACAAATATGCAACTTACAGTATATGCCATAAATAACACACACCCCACCTGCCAAAGACATGAATTTAAAGAGCAATAATGGTAAAACCATTGTAGGCAAAATGGTTTCACACTGCTGGTTGCAATGTTGTTTTTGTTGAAGTTTTATTTGAAATAAGCATTTAGTGAGTTGTTCTACAAAACCCAGGAATTGATAATGCAATAATACAAAAAGGTACATGTACAGTAACTGTAAACTGAGGTAGCCAATGAATATACGTATTGCTTGCTTTCATAGGAATCATGTAGTCAGGCCTTTTCTTTGTCATATTTAATATTTGTAGTTGTAGATGCATTTATTTTGAATAGTAGGTCCATATCAGCCCTTTGGCTGCCTAGTACTAACTTACTTTTCAAATGAAGCATGATGATGATGATGATGATGATGATTGTACACTATTGTACCTCACTCTTCAGTCAGCCATGCATCATTAACAAAGAACTTGGGCATGATATGCTGTTCTTATCAATAATTTACATTTCCATGATTAAGCAAAATCTGATTTTGATTTTGTCTTTACTATGGCAGTGCCTGACAGAATTACGTGACAAGATCTTCTGTACAGCTGATAGTATGATACTCGGGGATCACAGTGATAATCCGGACCAGCTGTCACAATCCACAGCTAAGGTTTGTCTAACATTAGAAGCCATGTGCATCAGACTTCTGCACTCAAACTCCCCGTTGATTTTTTCTGTTTTGAGCTAGCAAGGTGGCTGTACATGTAGCCTGTTCCAGGCATTCAATTAGTTGCGGAGCAGCATGAAAAACAGGATTAACGTGTAGTGCAGCAAGGGGCCTGAGGCAAAAGAGCGAGTTTCCTCCACTTCTCCCCTGTACCCCTCCCCCTATTTTTCGTTCGCTGTTTTTCACACTGCTCACAACTAAATGACACCTGGAACAAACTAATGTACGTGCAGGGCTTAGTTCAATGAATGAACTGAACCTTGCGAGGTGCGCATTGACTACCTGCTGATGGCTTAGCGTGGCTGTTAAGAAGGCGCATTCCAAGTTTGTTGTTAAATTGAATTTCTCAATTTAATTTGTATCTGTTCTTTTGTTTTGTTTGGTTATTCCCAGGATATGTTCAAGTCTGGTTTCTTTTTCATAGAGGGAGTGTTTTACAATGATAAACGAGATCCATTTTCTAGAGATTACAGCAAGTAAGTAAATGTAGAACGTGAATTAACCTCATGATCACTTTATTAATATTACATTATAATATTTTATTAACTAAATGTCTCTCATGTTTGATGCCTTTATGTGATAAGGGTCATCATTGAATGGGCTAAAGACCCTCAGAGAAGAAAGTGCCCAGGACTTGGCTTATTTACCAGTAAGCGCATGGAAGATGTGGTGTTTGAAGACCTGAAAGTCAAGTTAGGATATCCATATTTATATTGCCATCAAGGAAACTGCGAACATTTACTGATTTTCACAGATCTGAGGTTAGTGCCATGTATCCATCATCCAACTCTGAACTTGCTGGGTCAGTCAGACAGGCATTCAGGCAGGCCATCCACCCCTCCATCTGTGTTTCTGTCTGTCTGTTGGTCCATCTGCTTGCTCTTTGATCCACTGGTCCATCTGTCAGTTAGTCTTTCAATCTGTCTATCCAGTCATTTGTCCTTCAGTGTGTTCATCCCTCAGTCGATCAGACAGTCGATCATGAAGCCATCAGTAGAGTATGTGACCTTTACAAAATGAGGTCCTATAAGGGTTTTCAGTATTTTCATGTGTCTTTCAGACTGTTGGATGTAGATGATGAACCAAACCTGAAGGAATACCCACTGCAAGTGTTCAAACATCGAGGAAAACGAATCAGGTGTCGAGTGTGTGATGTTTACACAGCAAGGTGAGATTTCCTCTTGTGCTGTATTGGTGGGATCCTTCCTCACGACCTCGCTATCATCTTTGGAGAATTTTGCCTGGTTTTGGCACAGAAATTACTCAATGTTGATTTACTCATTAGGAAATCCTTTTGACATTTTGTCCAGCCCTAAATATATTTGGCTTAGTTTGAAGTTTGAAACGCATTCTTTTTCGTTGCCGTTGGCCCACATTTTGTCAGCAAATTGTTCATGAATGGATTCTGCTTACAGTTTCATGTTTCTATGTTCCATGCACCCATGCGCCGAGTCGTACCAGTCGCTTTTTATGTGGTTAGAAAGAAGTGCGCCGCGGTATTATCTCGCTTCAGATCCTCTCTACCAAACGTACCGTAAAATTCCGGTTATAAGCCCTGGGCTTATATGACTTCGTTAGGGGGGCTTATAAGCGGAATAAAAGAAACGTTTCGAAATTAGCCACGGCATTGTTCATCGAAATACGTTTTGAAGTTAAAAAGTCATAATAAAGCAATATTTTAGCCCTGTTCAGTACTGTCATCCACCAGAGGGGGGGGGCTTATAACCGGATGTATTATTTAGTTCCAGGTAGATGGGCCTATAACCAGCGGGGGGGGGGGGGGTTATTTCCGGAATTTTACGGTATCTTAACGAATTCTTGTCATTATTTTGATTTAGTTTTGTTCATTGCTTATTTCAGGTGGGTGACAATGAATGATTCCTTGGCGTGTGAGGAGCCGTGTTTTTTCTGCGCCACCTGCTTCAAAGGCCTTCACTACTCGCCAAACGGCGAGAAAATCTGTGACTTTCAGGCTTATCCAATTGTTGGAGATTTTGATTGGTGATCCACACTTAACTCAGGCCCTCTAAACGCAGAGTCATGGGTAAAAAAAGCTCAAAATCAATGAGATAGCCCTTCCCGCGATGTCAACAGGGAAGCGAACTGAAGTCGAGAACATTCCATAACAAAATCGACCTAACAGAACTGCGGTCAGGCATCACAGTACGGACAGATGAGCCGAAGGGGGCTATTCTACCTTCCCCCTCCCTCCCAAGTCCCGAAAGTAACCTCTGATCTCTGAGTAAATTTTCCTACCAATAGCGTTAAAATTGAAATTGACAGACAGAGAGAGAGAGAGAGAGACAGATATGGATAATTATGTCAACAGTGAATAAATTTTCTCGCTAGTTGACGGGAAAAAATGTGTTAGCGCCTTTCTGTCAAATTGATACAGCTGCTTGAATTAAGTCGTGCAGAATTGTTTAATTGTGATCCATCCGTTTTTATAAGTGATTAAAATAAGAGGAATGTTATTATACTGAGTTGAATCCCGATAACTCGAACCATAAAGAGAAGACGAAGAAGATTCGAGTTAGCGGCTAAGGAAAATTATCGAGGGTTTAAAGGGACGC
Source organism: Meandrina meandrites (assembly GCA_963693305.1). Taxonomy (NCBI): domain Eukaryota; kingdom Metazoa; phylum Cnidaria; class Anthozoa; order Scleractinia; family Meandrinidae; genus Meandrina; species Meandrina meandrites. Next base: position 19,126,614 of record OY855904.1, read on the forward strand.
TGTCACGGACATTTTTTGGCTTTTTTAGTAAACGACACCAAAATTACAACTAAGTACTTTCAACCATGCAGGAAATGCGCCTAGAACGTAAAGGGAAGGATATCTAGCAAATTGTTTAAAGAAGAAGGTGACCGTAAATAGTTTTCATCAATTTTTCCAAACCACAAGGACAGAACTTGAAGAGTCAGGCTGACCTTTTCAAGTGGAGATCAAAAGCTCCCGATTGTATCACAGCGATATCGCTCTATATTTAGCTTCAGTACACTGGTACCACTTTTAATAGGTTTCCAATAGTGTAAACATGTTTTTGGGGTGTTGAATTTTTGAAGTTATGCTCGGGACAGTGTCCCTTTAATTTGAAAGGGAATCGAAAAAGGTCAAGTTAATAAGAGTTCGTCTGGGTTATCGAAATGTTGCTTAACTTGGCAAATTCTTTGACAACTTTCAGTTTCCTTTCCTCGGTGACAATTATCTTCTTGATATCCCCCAAGTTACCCCCGCTTATCGAAAATAAAATATGAGGTTTTTTGATTTTCTACCGATGTCAGCCAAACACCGGACGCTATGGGTGCGAGGATGTCATCTGTAAAAATCGCGGAGGAAGATCGCGTGAAGCGGCAAAACTTACAGAATGAACTCCGTAAGATGCAGAATAGCTTGCACGTAACATCGGCGTCTCATTATATATCAACAGAATACTACAGAGAGTGGGATATCAAGCTTCACTACGCATCTGTCTTGACAGGAATATTAGGATCGACAGCTAGTGTAGCGTCAAAATTAGCCTGGAAAATGCTGGTCTCAAACAGTCCTCGCCTCGCACCGATCTTAGTTGCCACCTCCACGACTTCGCTTCTCTTCACAGCTCTCGTAAATCTCCCGCAGATCCAAAACACGCCGGCCAATTTGTACCAAGCCCACTTTAGATCTGGGATAGAATGCCAGTATCTTGAGAGGCAAGTGAAGTTCTTTACAGAAACAGAAGTTTGGGATTCGAAAGTTGCGTGGGAGACGCTCGCAGCAAAGTATGAAAAGTTTCTTAGGGACAAGAAGGAAGTGAACAGCAAAATAAAATCCGAGAACTGGGCTTATCGTAAGGCCTTGAAGAAAATTGAAGACAGAGAGAAAGAAAAACAAGCGAAAGCGAAGTCTGAGCAGGACGGGCGTCCTGTGTCGAGCGACTGAGGCAGGTATTACGTGTAATTCTGGGACGGTTCCAGGTTTGGTTGTCGACCACATCAGAATACAAATTTATTCACAGAGTCAAGAAGAAGATTTTCGCGTTGGACATTTTAACAAACTTCCGGTTAGAAACTTTGCGAAGAAAGGGAACTTTGATAAATGATTTATTTTATACGCTTTACATAATCCTTCGATAGTTTCGCTTTCTAACCTAAATCTTTTGCGAAGCCTGGTTTCAGGGATTTTCTCCCGGCGATGGATTTTTTTTGCTTCAGTGGAAGAGAAAGAAGTATGAAAACCTCTGGGAGAAGAATTGGCTTTGTCAAGTCTGTTGTTAAAAATAAATTCAGGTTTGTTGGCTGACCTTTCTCAAGACTCCGTGACGAGCCCAAAGAGCTTTCAAAAGACGTCACGTCACTCTTTAAAAACGTCCGGCATGTGCAGCATATTGTCCTTGTTGTTGTTTCACTCTTTAGACCATTTACTCAATTGCAAATAACAACTTTTCTGCTTTGGGGCATTTTGTTTTATTCCTATATTCGTGTACTGTTATGCATCAGTCAATGCCAGCAATGCCCATCCCCGCCCCGTGGGCTAACCCCCGGGCATTAGCATTTCTTTAAAAAAAAAATTGGCAAATTCCCCGGGGTGGGGATGAAGGAACCGGGCAAATGCCCCGCTCCCGGGTTGATTGGTTTCAATCTCTCGATAGGTGATATAAGAATATAATACAAGTTGTTACTTCTTAGCATTGAAGAAATATATAAAATTGAGAAAATATACCTTTAAAAACATCCACGAGCTTCTCTAGTCCTTGATGGACTAGCTAATCTGCAACGTAGTCCACATCTTGCCTCCATCATGAATACGCGACAAACTCCACGGTTTCGAAACCACGTGTCAAATGCCCGGGGGTCAACCTGATGTACGCAAATGCCCCACCCTCGGGACGGGCAACATTAGGAAATGCCCCGGGGGGGGGGGGGGGGGATGGGCACTGCTGGAATTGACTGCTGCATTAATGTAAGTTGTAGTTGGGTAGGTTCAGTTTTTTTTGGCGATCGTTCCGGGACTTTCGTTCGTAATTTCCGCCTTGTTACCGGCCGTCGAAAGCGAAAATTTAGTTCTGTTTATTTTGTGCTGATCGCAATGGGCGCAGGTATTTCATCAGAAGATCGAATCAAACGTCAAAACTTAAAGAATGAACTCCGCAAAATGCAAAAAAGCTTGCAAGTGACTGCTGCATCTCATTACATAGCTTCAGATCTAGAGTACTACAGAAAGTGGGATTCCACGTTTCACTACGCATCCTTTTTCACAGGACCTTTACGAGCCATAGTTAGCGTGGCGTCTACATTGGCCTGGAAAACGCTGGTCTCAAACAGTCCTCGATTCGCGCCAATCTTGGTTGCCACCTCCACGACTTCGCTTCTTTTCACAGCTCTCGTAAATCTCCCGCAGATCCAGAACACGCCGGCCAATTTATACCGGGCGCATTATAGATCTGGGATAGAATCGCAGTATCTTGAAAGGCGAGTAAAATTCTTTTCAGAAACGGAAGTTTGGGATTCCAAGATATCGTGGGAGACGCTAGCAGCGAAGTACGAGAACCTGCTCAGAGAGAAGAAAGATGTGAACACCAAGATACAGTCTAAAAGCTGGTCTTATCGTGAGGCGTCGAAGCAAGTTGCAGATGGAAAAAGAGAAAAAATGGAGCGCAGTGCAAGAGTGGGAGACGCATCCTCTGTCCAGTGAGGGCGGTGACATTTTGGCATGAACAAAGTTAAACAAATGTATCTTTGATGCGCTAAACATGAAAAATAATAATAATAATAATAATAATAATAATAATAATAATAATAATAATAATAATAATAATAATAATAATAATAATATTTAAAACCAGGAGACATCTCTCACCGGAGTGATTTTCAGAATAGTCCTGGAAAAAAATTGGATCGGACGTTTCGAGACTTCTGTCTCTTCCTCAGCGTTAAAAATGCACTGGGTGTGCATTGTTTACAGTCCGAAACAACCGGCTTTTGTTTGACACTAGTATGTCAACTTCCAAATACAAACTCTTTGAAAAACTGAAACTTCATTTGACAAACTTATTATTACTCGATTTACAATTCAATCTTTGATTTTTTGCTTTCTAACGTATGTTGTAATTGTTAATTTCAATTTCTCCTTTTGCGTAACGCGTTCCATATCGGAAAATTTTAGGCTCACTTCTACAAAGCGTGCAAAGTTATTTTACTGCTGGCCTCATATCAATACATACATGGATTCGACCCCGGCGTGATAATATAGCTTAAAGATATCTAGTCTATTGTTATTTTGGAAAACATTTAATCCCTAGTTAAATCTACCATTACATTCTGATGCAAAATCTACAACTAGAGCAGTTTTCAACTGAGTGTCGTAAAACCAAAACCAAAGCAATCACCCTGGCCAATCACAAAGGACACAGACAATCCAGTGAACCAATCAAAACTCGAAGCAAAAACATGTAGCCGGCTCAAAGGGCGGGAAAACTTGCGCGAGGAAGTCGCGATTGGTTTTGGTTTTACTTCTGATTGGTCGAGAAAGTGGCGCGCGTTTTTGCCTGCATGGCAAAGGCTTGGCAAAGATCAATACAACTACCGCGATTCACTGCAAGCGTGTCTCAGAGGGAATTGGGCATTTGATTGTTTTACCGCGCGGATGTTACAAACTTTGTCTTGCCCGCGCGCGCATACCTCGCGAATAAGAAATATATCCATTTTACAACAACTTTGAAAACACTTCCTTCTGACTATTTCCATTCTGTTTCAAATGCTTAGTTCAGTAATACTCAGTAGTGGATACTGTGGATAGATGTAAATTACACAACGACAAATTCGTGAAACATGAGATGCTTAAGTTCCCGAGTAAAGTTCAAGGTTGTCTTTGGGAAAGGAAGGTTGCTATAATTACATGATTCATGTAATTATGTTTAGGTTTTCGGTTGTGAAGTTATTGGATTTGAAATAGTAATCGTAAATGATTGTATGATATGATCTGAGTAAGATCGCAAAGAATGAACGAAAAAGTGTTGCAAAAAATGTTTGCTGTGAAGCATATTGTTAATATTCCCTTGTTCGCGTGTACTTAGTGTAAATTGCAATTGGTTAATTAACAGAGTTAAGTTTAGTGTGTGTAGTTCACTTTTCGTTTAATCCGATCATTTCCTTCTTGTTTCCGTCTTGTTCTCTCTGTTGAATTTTGGAAAGCGAAAATTTAGATCCTTCAGTTTTGTACTGATAACTGGCGCCGGCCTGCTGTTACTGCCGATAGCAAGATGGGCGCAGGAATTTCAACAGAAGATCGAATGAAACGGCAAAAGTTAGAAAATGGACTCCGAGACATGCAATATAGCTTGCACGTGACATCCACATCTCACTACATATCTTCAGGATTCTACAGAGAGTGGGATAACAAGCTTCAATACGCATCTATCTTCACAGGAACATTAGGAGCCACAGCAAGCGTTGCGTCAAAATTAGCCTGGAAAATGCTGGTCTCAAACAGTCCTCGCCTCGCACCGATCTTAGTTGCCACCTCCACGACTTCGCTTCTTTTTACAGCTCTCGTAAATCTACCACAGATCCAGAACACGCCAGCCAATTTATACCAAGCACACTTTAGATCTGGGATAGAATGCCAGTATCTTGAAAGGCTAGTGAAGTTCTTTTCAGAAACGGAAGTTTGGGATTCCAAGATATCGTGGGAGACGCTAGCAGCGAAGTACGAGAACCTGCTCAGAGAGAAGAAAGATGTGAACAGCAATATACAGTCTAAAAGCTGGTCTTATCGTGAGGCGTCGAAGCAAGTTGCAGATGGAAAAAGAGGGAAAATAGAGCGCAGTGCAAGAGTGGAGACGCATCCTCTGTCCAGTGAGGGCGGTGACATTTTGGCATGAACAAAGTTAAACAAATGTATCTTTGATGCCCTAAACATGAAAAAAATAATAATAAAAAATAATAATAATAATAATATTTAAAACCAGGAGACATCTCTCGCTGGAGTGATTTTCAGAATAGTCCTGGAAAAAAATTGGATCGGACGTTTCGAGACTTCTGTCTCTTCCTCAGCGTTAAAAAATGCACTGGGTGTGCATTGTTTACAGTCCAAAACAACCTTTTGTTTGACACTAGTATGTCAACTTCCAAATACAAACTCTTTGAAAAACTGAAACTTCATTTGGCAAACTTATTATACTACTCGATTTACAATTCTTTGTTTTTTCGCTTTCTAACGTATGTTATAATTGTTAATTTAAATTTCTGCTTTTGCGTAACGCGTTCCATATCGTAAAATTTCAGGCTCACTTCTACAAAGCGTGCAAAGTTATTTTATGCTGGCCTCATATCAATACATACATGGATTCGGCCCCGGCGTGATAATATAGCTAAAAGATACCTATTCTATTGTTGTTTTGGAAAACGCTTCATCAATCTACCATTACATTCTAATGGAAAATCTACAACTAGCGAGCTTTGCAATCGTACCCTCCCCTAGTCTTGTACCCAGATCTTTGGAGGCAGTTCCAAGCAAAATCAACGGTAGCGGTCTCAATTCCCTCGATGAGATTGTCTGCAGTGAATCATAGTATTCCTAATTCGTATTCAAGAAAACATGGCTAAGGCTTAGCAAAGATCAATACAACTACCGCGATTCACTGCAAGCGTGTCAGAGGGAATAGGCAAGCTAGTTCCAGTTCGATACCGAGAATACGAAAACGGCCTATTTGATGGTTTTACCGCGCGGATGTTACAAACTTTGTCTTGCACGCGCGCGCGTACCTCGCGAATAAGAAATATATCCATTTTACAACAGCTTTGAAAACGCTTCCTTCTGACTATTTCCATTCTGTTTCAAATGCTTAGTTCAGTAATACTCAGTAGTGGATACTGTGGATAGATGTAAATTACACAACGACAAATTCGTGAAACATGAGATGCTTAAGTTCCCGAGTAAAGTTCAACTGAGGTTGTCTTTGGGAAAGGAAGGTTGCTATAATTACATGATTCATGTAATTATGTTTAGGTTTTCGGTTGTGAAGTTATTGGATTTGAAATAGTAATCGTAAATGATTGTATGATATGATCTGAGTAAGATCGCAAAGAATAAACGAAAAAGTGTTGCAAAAAATGTTTGCTGTGAAGCATATTGTTAATATTCCCTTGTTCGCGTGTACTTAGTGTAAATTGCAATTGGTTAATTAACAGAGTTAAGTTTAGTGTGTGTAGTTCACTTTTCGTTTAATCCGATCATTTCCTTCTTGTTTCCGTCTTGTTCTCTCTGTTGAATTTTGGAAAGCGAAAATTTAGATCCTTCAGTTTTGTACTGATAACTGGCGCCGGCCTGCTGTTACTGCCGATAGCAAGATGGGCGCAGGAATTTCAACAGAAGATCGAATGAAACGGCAAAAGTTAGAAAATGGACTCCGAGACATGCAATATAGCTTGCACGTGACATCCACATCTCACTACATATCTTCAGGATTCTACAGAGAGTGGGATAACAAGCTTCAATACGCATCTATCTTCACAGGAACATTAGGAGCCACAGCAAGCGTTGCGTCAAAATTAGCCTGGAAAATGCTGGTCTCAAACAGTCCTCGCCTCGCACCGATCTTAGTTGCCACCTCCACGACTTCGCTTCTTTTTACAGCTCTCGTAAATCTACCACAGATCCAGAACACGCCAGCCAATTTATACCAAGCACACTTTAGATCTGGGATAGAATGCCAGTATCTTGAGAGGCAAGTGAAGTTCTTTACAGAAACAGAAGTTTGGGATTCGGAAGTTGCGTGGGAGACGCTCGCAGCAAAGTACGAAAAGTTCCTCAGGGACAAGAAAGATATAAACAGCAGGATACAATCCGAGTACTGGGCTTATCGAAAAGCTTTGAAGAAAATTAAGGACAGAGAGAGACAAAAAATGGAGCAAAGTGCAAGAGCGGAAGCGGAAAACACACTCACTGGCAATTAAGGAAGAACGGTAATGGCAGTTGAAGCACTTGTCGTTTGCATGTGTCCCGGAGAACATATATCTCATATATGGATTGAACGCAAGTACTGTTCAACTGGGACTTCATGTTCTACTGCGTTATTTGCCATTTTCATATTACTTCATATTTGACAGAATTGTGTGTGTTTTGGTTAACTTATATCAAACGAGGACACTTGAGAAGGTGCATCTCATCAGTGGGGTTGCCCACTACATCTTGGAACGAGTTACTTCATTGGTTCTTCAGTAAAACAATAGATAACAGGTCATAACAATGCCCCGAGCCCTGCTAGACGTAGTGTTTACAGCGGGCGAATGAAAAAAGAAGTTCCAGAGAGGTAGTGTCTTTCTGCAGTAGTGGTCAATCCTGGACATATCTCTGGGGCGTAGCCATGCAGGGGAGGTTTCCAGGGATTCCGGACCACGCCCATCCCCCTTTCATTTTTGGTCTATGACCACGGCTATAATTTCAAGAGCCAAAAATTATGGGGACCCCTCTTTTTAAATTCCTTGGGATAAGGAAAAAAAGAAGAAAAGAAAATTAATTTAAAAAGACATCACATGCCATATCGAGGGTTACAATATTATTAAAGGATGGTTAAGAAAGGACAGATCGTACAGTATTTGATGAAGTATGTAATGTGTTCAACCACTTTTACTGTACCTACTACCTTATCCGGCTATCGTAAGGCTATTACGGTCTCTTCAGGAATCGAGATTTGCAATCCCCTCTCAGAAATGCTAGCTACGTTTGGCACTTACAACAGTATAAATTAAACCTCCAGTAAGCGACCAGCCAGAAAGCGGCCTGTGTGGTCACTCAAACGCCTTTTGCTGCTTCTTTATAACGTTTTAATAAGTCTTACTATTCCAACAACATCCTCGTTGATTTTTTCCCATAATTCTGCTCAACTCTTGTCAGCCTTAGAAATGGACTCTGGGAACAAGAATGGATGTTTGAGCCGTGCTAGATCCCAGGCTACTGAGGCTGATATGGAGTATGAGAGCCCGGTACTGATGTAAACAATCACTGGAAAAATTCTTGAAAAGCAACTTTCGATGGAAAAAGTTATATCAAGAGACTCTTGGTTATATTTTTAGCGTTTCAGTCCATGTAGCTTAGACCAAGGACTAAATGAAAACCTGAAAATTACACAACTGGGTTTGAATATTGAAGTATAAAACAGCGACTTCGCACTTCCGGGTTTACAAGTATTTGGTAAATGGAGGATTTTGTACAAGTAGATATCGCGAGTTTCACCCTGTAAAAGCGTGGCAATGGGATCTTGGGTGTCATTTGAAGATAAACAGAAAGAGGATCAAAAAAGGAGACAAAATTTAGAAGAAGAACTCAAGAAGATGCAACATAGCTTAAAAGTGACCGCCGCTGCTCACTACATAGCATCTGAATATTACAGAAATTTGGATGTCAAACTTCAATATGCGTCTGTTTTAACAGGAACTTTAGGGACCACAGGTGGTGTCTTGTCCAAACTGGCGTGGAATATGATGGTCGCAAAAAGTCCTCGTCTCGCACCCGTGTTGGTGGCGTCTTCTGCAACATCGCTCCTGTTCACCGCCGTCGTAAATATACCAAATTTTCCGAACTCTCCCGGCACTTTACACCAGCTTCACTTCCGATCGGGGATAGAGTGTCAGTACTTGGAGAAACAAGTGAAGTTTTTTGCACAAAGCGACGTGTGGAATTCAGATGTCGCCTGGCCGACTCTGGCGTCAAGGTACGAAAATTTTCTCAAGGAAAAGAAAGAAGTCAACAGCAGGGTGCAGTCTCAGCGGTGGTCTTATCTTGCGGCTGTGGAAAAACTCGACAGGAAGAAAGAGGAAAGACGGAAAAAGCAAGAACTTATACAGACTGCTGCAAACATCACAGAGAAAAAGTAAGCTGCATTAAGACTTTCCTTTTAAGTCACGTTGCCAAGGTAACTAACATCAATGAACTATTGTTTGCTGTGTATTTGTTTGTTTGGCTGTTTCAAGCCCAAATCTTGGAAATGGAGGAAAAAAATAATAATATTATGAACTGAAAAATTCTCTCACTCGCCACTGGAAAGGATTATAATAATTGATATGTCAAGGTCATATTTAACCCTTATTTATACATGAAGCCCCATGTAGTATTCCTGTTCCTTGGGTGTAAGGTCATTGAGTATTTAAATTTGTTATGTGTGTTAAAAAAAAAAAGAAAGTTGGCACTAGAACTGGAAAATATTTGCAGACATTTGCCTCTCACACCAAATGAATTATGCTATACAAACGGGTTACTGAAGAGCAATAAGATTCACTTTATTTCTCAATTACTTGTCAAACTACCGGTAATAAGAAAACGAGCTTCTTTGTAAGTTACAAGTCCCTGACAAGTGAAAAGGCTGCTTGCATTATGAAATAATTTGACTTCAACTACCTCAATTCAATTTGTTTTCCTATAACAATTAACAGAAGGTAATCAAGATTAACTTAATTGGAGATCAAATCACCTTTACGTGGTGATTTGTGAGAATTGAAATTTTCAATTGTTTGAAAATAAAATCAAAATTAAGCCATCTTTAAGACATGATGTAGCACAACATTATCAGTCAAAAGAAACAAACATGAGCAGTGATGCATCGGATCCCCTCTCCCCCCCCCCCCCCCCCCAACCCCAAATCCGCCTGTGAAACGATGCATATCCCAATGTAACTAGCACTATGCATTTAAAGGCGATGGTAGCAAAACCCTGACCACAAAAAGGTACTGTCTGTAAGAAAGCAACTACCCGTACTCAATCAGTTCTCAGTCAAAAATATTGAAGCTGTTTTCATTACTGTGTAACAAAGGAAGTGAATCTGCCCTGAGCAGGGCTGTAGCACGCAAGAGGCAAGGTGAGATTTTAACTCTTAAAAACACAGTACGCTTAGTTGGGAAAAAAATCCCCAGTTAAACAAGATTGATTTTTCTGAAGAAACACTTCATGTAAAATGCTGAAAATAGTGTTTCTTCAAGATCTCAAACTTTTTGGGGGGGAGCAGCATGCCCCCAGACCCCCATAGCGGGTAGTGCCTTCGAAGCTCACAACTTTTGCCTCATTTGTGTCAAAAGTCAGGCTACGGCCCTGCCTTGAGCTGTACTTTAAAGTGATAATTTTTGAAGGCTAAAAAGGAGCTAACAAATGATATGTCATTGAAGCTGTTCCTTTCAGCACTAAACCAACATATAAATTCTCCTTCCTGGTCTCCAACATTCTTATCATGCTAGTAGGGAGAAATTGACTAACAATCTTAAGGTAATCAGTTACTTTGTTTTGATATTTTAAGGAGAGGAGATTTCTGATGTTGATCATTGTGAAAGGATAACAAAGCTTGTGAAGTGTGACTCTCATTTTCACAAATTTTTATATATTAATAAAATTATATAAATAAATAGGTTGGCAGAATGTGGCATTGACTATGGACACACAGGTTAGGTTATTGAGGGTCATAAACTTGACTGTAAATCTTTGTTCAATTTACGTATCGTAAAATACTATCAATATTTATTATTTAAATTATTATCTGTACATTGACGACTTGATCCACTTTTCACATTATTTTTAATTTCTAAAATTGTATCCAATACTTCTTTACTCCAACTGGTTTTAAATATACTGTCAAAATTAGTACCGTCAATATAAAACTATATTTCTGGTCATCTGCTGTCTTTTTTTCGTAGGTAAAAAAAGGCAACTATTCCTGGCAGTAAAATACCAACAACAAACACAGTTACTATGATTCCCTTCCATCCAATGCCACAAGCAGTCCCAAGTGTCTTTTCCTGTTGTTTTCTCAATTTTATTGGGTTTATGCAATTAATTGTCAGCGTCCTAGTGACTTCGTCAAGATTATTCTTTCGTAGGGGTGTAGATTTGCAAATTAGCTTGAGATCATTGTCCATGTGTTGTAGAAAGCTGTTTGGCGAATCAAGTGCAGAGCGAATGCTGACAGTTCTTACACAATCACCATTGAGCCCACTCTCATCATAATCAGAGTCGTCATTGTCATCATTAATATCTCCTGATGTTGAAGGCTCATTCCCAGGTATTTTGATAGGTGGAGGTCTTTGCTTTTTATCAGATATTTCAGTCAATAATCCATGTGGCTGGACAGGGATTTTGATTGTCTTTAGTGCATAAAAATCTTGGTCGCTGTAAAAATTATTGACTCTCTTTATTTCAGCTACCTGTAAAAAAAAGGAAATTCATCTATAAATAACCATTTTTTCTTTATTCATCGGATTCAATAATAATAAAGTTCATATTATGAAGTTGATGTTTTCTTTATGAAAGGTAGGCTTGTTTACCAGATGCAGTTTAGGATTCAAATGAACTCCAGCTCCTTCAAAGGGAGGAGTGACTGCTTGATAAGAATCTAAACAGTGGCAAAAATTAACAACTCTTGAGCTCATAACAATTTTTTTGGCCTGGTCTTCTCACTGACAGCATAACTACCGGTACATGTACTTGTTTTGTATTCAAGTCAATAATAGTATGAGAACTTGGCATTCAGTGTTACAAAAGCACTACAACCCAGACAAAGTTAATTGGAAAGGTTGTAAAAATATACCTTGTTATTAGTGTGCATTGAATTCAACTCAGTTAGCACCATGCACAAACTGTTTGGAGGAGCCCCCTAGCTGTTACCCTTATGAAATGTTGGAGATTCACTTGTGTCAGTAGAAACTCATCTGCGTTCTATTGGAAACCCGTGAATCTGATTGGTTCCCCTATTAGCCATGTTCTAAACAAGCAGGGGACTGGGTACGAACATATTTTCTCTTCGGTACAAACATTCAATATCGATTGAATTGAAAAATGGGGCACGTCATCTGAAAGAGCATCCAAAAATTAGTAAATTCACCAAATTTGACGGTTATTGGTTTAAACCAGAAGCATATCGGTGATATGCTTCTGTTTAAACCCAAAGGCATGGTACACTTAGTATGGATTGGAGGGACAGGCATCCTCCAATCCATACTAAGCTCTCTTATTTTAAAAGTGTACCATGCCTTTGCGTTTAAACCAATAACTATCAAATTTGGTGAATTTACTAAGAATTAATTTTGGATGCTCCTTCAGATGACATGCCCCATTTTCAATTCAATCAATATTGAATATTCGCACCAAGAAAAAATATGTTCATACACAGTCCCCTGCTCGTTTAGAACATGGCCAATTGTTTTTTTATTCCCTGATAGAATGCAATTGTGGGCATGTTGTTCTTTAAAAAGACAATTATTCTTGAATTTTGGCTTAAAAATGCATAAACTTGTAAGTTTTGGACTGCTAAAACAATTAGACTACTTGGCCTTGTTTTTTTATGAGTGATAGTCAACTTGGCTACACCTCGTCGACTATTTGCTCATAGCCAATTTGGGCTCTTAGTGTTGTTGTTGATAAGAAGGAGGATGGGGGAGGGGAGAATTGCTAACCACCCCCAACACCTTTGGTTTAGGTTGTAGTTTAAATAATGAAAAAATATCTATCTGCAAAAAAATCACCACAATTAACCAAAAAAGATGTGGTTTCCTCCCCCTATGTGGTGTGTACAACCAAGTTTTTGTAGTACAGATAATGGTCACAGTGCTGCTTAGAAAAATACTATGTCTGATGTTTAAGTAAATTGTTCTGATTCAAAAAATTCTTTAACATCGGGGCTTGACACAAAAATTATTATCAAACCTTCTTATAACCTTTCACTGTGGTTTTACCCTGATTAAACCACACAAAAAAGATTCATTCATTCAGTGATCTATACTGAATATTGAGAAATTTCAAGTCTTCCTAGTTTTCGTGAATATATAACATCGATCGCAATGTGTACATTGGTTATAAACACGGAAACGTTACAGATGCAGGAATATACAAAACCACCAGTATAGTATTCTTTGATAATTGTGAATGGAATAGTTTAAGATTATTTCCAATAATTTACAAAGACCGCATTATACCGGATTATACGGTCAAATTACTATAAGCTCATTCGTACAATGTAACTAAACAATTCAGTTGAACACACACTAAAACTGAACATTATTTAAAGAAGGCCATCTTTCAATTCTAATCTTCAAGATTGAAACATTAGATGGAAAGACAAATGTAACTAATATAGAAGACGATCAAAGTTACGTAATTGCAACATACGTACCGTACAACCGTACTGAAGAGAGAAACTTTGAAGTGAATCATTTGGCTGAATATCACGATCGATAGTTTCCGTCTTTTTAGATTGCTGAGGGGCTGATTTCGTCGACGCATACGATCTCTCGTTTCTGCTCCTCGGTCTTAACTCTGTCATCTCCACTGCGGAGTCTTCGATCCCGACATCATTCCCAAATATGTAGACCCTCGATGACGGGACATTTTGTATCTCAATAGCCGGATCGTCTTCTGCCCGGCTAGAAACATAACTGGTGTAGCCTCCTTTCTTCAAAAGAGACATGACAAATGTTCCTCATTTTACAGACAATATCATTTTGTAGAAGCCGCTTTTGAACCTCATTTATACGCGAAAATGCGAAATTTTTGTTGTAAACGGAGGTTTGTCGTCCGCCATATTGAACTATAAGACACGTCACGACTCTCTTCTATATTTGGGCATCAGTGAAAAACGTGTTTCCGCCGGGCAGTTTGTCACACAATTCCACTTCCTGTTCGCAGATGTCACGTTATGACAGCGTTCTTTTACATTTTTTACACCATTTTTACTTCAAATACAATTCAAAACGTTTCGACTAAAAGGCAAAATGAGAGGATATGATTTGTAGTGTGAAGGATTTTTGGATTTTTTTTCCCGACCTTGGGATTGCTTTGGGTTTAAAATTTTGCTTAGTATTTTTTGTGGGAATGAGATTCTCGCAGGGCTTTTGGTCTTTGGGGGGTCTAAGCAAAAACCGTTATGATATTGCGCAAAACAATTCTATCGGTTAGATTCTTAAGCAAAGATGGGCATACAAATAATAGCACTTGTCTAGTTTCCGTTTGTTTTTGAACATTTTCTGGCCATTTTCGGTTGAGAAAAAAAAACATGAAAGTTCTTTTAGCATATAGTTTTTGCTCGTGATGACTTTTTTTGGGTCTACTTTTTTGACCCGTGGGGAATTTAGGGGATATAAGATTTTTGCTTCTTTCGCCGCTCCTCAAAGTCCCCATCGCCCGGATTTGAAATTGTAACAACAGCATGGAGACATCACTGAAAACCATTTTATTGTGACACTGAAAAGTTACTGCAGGCAATCATTCTTAAAGATAGTTACGATTAGATTTGATTGATTTGTTTTTAAGCAATACAGGCATGTTATCCAGTAATCTCCAGTCGGTGTTCAGCTCGTAGCCTCGTAGTTCACAAAATATAAAGAGTCCAAGATTTCTTCAATTCTTCTCAAAGAAATTGCATGGAGGTATAAAGCCACAATAAATCATTTCCTGTAAGGTAAACAGAAACTTCGTAAACTGAATATTCAGAAATGGATTTTAATGTTTTGCGCGCTAATGGAGGTTTCTGATCTTTAGGACCAATAAGCAACTTCGTGCCATGTCCTCGTGAAACTGCCCTCTGCCCAATCTCCATTTTTTGTACGTACAGTCCAAACGGAACAGAGTGAGCACACGTTACCTTTCCTTGAGACTACGAGCAGTCTTGTAAGTCTTTCTTTTTCGGTAAAAAGCGACAGTCACCTTCAGTTTTCGCGGGGCGTTGTTTTTTCCCTTTTTGCTGTTGGCTTCTTTGTCGAGGAAAGCCAAGCGAACTGAGAGGACTGCTATATAGTCCCTTTGCTAAAGACTGTATGAGGTCATGCCATGTTCCACAACAACCTCTTTTAAGGAAGTTGTTCAATTCAAGCTTACTAATAAAAGCAAAGAATTTTGACTCAAAATTGGTCATGCAGGACCCTGTTATGATCTTTATTTCTTTTGTCCATTCGAGACGCCTTAGCGGAAGGATCTTTTTTAAGGATAAGGTAACATGAAATACATTAGAAGTTCTGTGTCAAGGCTGAAAAAAATTGGTTTCTCCAGTCAAAGATACCGACAGCTCACCTGACCAGGCGGTAAATAACAATGGCGAGTAAGATGCCGGAGATAGCAATAACACAGGTTTTTCTGTAAAAGACGAAACAGTAGTAATCAAATATGTTTTAAATCTTTCATGCCAGATCCAAGTGATTCAACATGACAGCATTAACTCTGGTTTGCATACTGTAACACTGTATCAAGCGGCTAGTAGTATTGCTTCTCTCCCCGGATGGGAAGCTACGTGCTATCCCCCGTTCTCCCCCATCCCCCCCCCCCCCTCCCCACCCCTAAGTTGTCCCAACAACTTGCCAGTACAGTACCAGTGTGCATTCCTGCTTTGCGAGAGTAAAGTGAAACTCCAAACTCCAACAATACGCGTTAGGTTGGAAAACGGTATGCTCAGGAATCCGGCCTGAGACCCATTGAAAAACACAATGGCTACTATCCATTAGAAGTATTTGCTTTGCTATCCAGATCATTTAGCAACTTGCACCAACTTTCAGATATTGCGATTGCCAACGAATATCCTCGCTTCTGTCCAGCTCAATCGGAAAGCTATGAGGGAAACTTCCCACTTACGGTGTTTCGAGAACTGTTTTTCCAATGTTTTACCGATTTACTGTTCTAATTATTGACTACGCCAGAGCCATTTGAGTATCTTACTCCCTGAGTTTGAACGAGAAGGCCAGAAAGAGTTACAATGTAAGCCCCGGCCAACTGGCCAAACGCTCGCAACATTTCAACGCAACATATCGCAACACTGTTGGGCGGACACAACCCACCGTTTGGCCACCCTGTTGCAACATGTTGCTGTAGTATTATATAGAGAGCACGAAGTGATTCTCTTCAATTAGTCTTTATTCCTTCGATGATCAAATGCAACTAAACAGAGTATTCGATTGCTTTGATTGCATAGCAGTCCGATAAAGTGATTGAGATTGATGATGACAGTTGCGTGTTGTTGGCTCAAGTTTCAAAATGTTCAGATTTTTCTGGCAACATTTTTGGATGTTGTTTGGGCACGTTCCTGCAACACTGTTGCCCCGGAGCATACGCACTAGTTCGATTTGTTATTTCAAAGCGACATCCACATGTTGCAACAGGGTGGCCAAACCTGTGTAACATGCTGTGCACTACAATGTTGCCTTGAAATGTGGCAAGCGTTTGGCCGGGGCTTTACAGATGGTCCTCCCTTTCTCGCAACCCACGCTAAGAGACTTCTAGGGCTCTGGGACGAGGATGTGAAATCAAACTGACCTTGGCGTGGACTCGTTGCATATCTCAGATCCCAGGTTCCTCAGTAGGGTAACACCGTCAGGTGATTCAATTATTGATATTTCTGGTGATTCCTCATTCTGTGAATCACATTCGTTAACTTGTTGAACTGCCAGTGGTCCATTGGGCTGTGCGACAGCTCTTTGTTGCTCCTCGTGCGGGAGGTTTCGTGAATAAGCCGGTGTCTTGTTAGCACGGTTAGAAATACGAGTTTTACTTTTGGAGCGTGGAGGGCCAGAGTCTTGGGGCGAAGTTGCTAAAAGTGGGTTGAGCTCAGTTTGAGGATCATCCTGGTTGTTGCTGTTGCTGGTGGTGGTGGTGTTCGTGTTGTTGCTGTTATTACTGAGTCCTTCATTACTTTTTTGCCTGGGCAAGGGTTTCTTCAAGAGGGAAAAGTGGCTAGGGTGAATAATCTTCAATTAAATTAGTAAATAAAAATGTCTACGTTCAAAAGACTTAAGACACCCAAACCACATGATCAGTACTCTGAGCATTTTTGACGTGCAGGGAAGCTCTTCCCAGTCCACTAGAAACTACAAAACAGTGGATTACTGATGACCTTCTGCTGGTTCTATGTCTATTTGTATGCATGAATCACCTTTTTACTAGTAAGAGAATTTAATTCTTGTATCAGCTGTGGCCAGAAGTCCATAACTATGGACTTCTGCTGTGGCTAAATTTCACGCAACTCTTGGCGTTTCCATTTTTTTAATCTCGTATCAATAATTGCGCGTACTGCGCGTAAAATAATGAACAAACAGTTTGTTGACATATTGTTTTGGTACTTACTTGATGCGGCGTTTCATAATTTGAAAACAGATAGAGCGTAAAAATTAGTGCAGGTACCACGACGAAAGCGACGTAACAGAACAGTAGAGTAAAAATAAACGGCAAGTTGTTCTTGAAGACTGAAATAAAGAAAAGCAAACAAAAGCAATCATGACCAGTGCTTACGGCCCAGAACCGGGTTGTTCAAAAAGCCGATTATCGCTAGCCCAGGATTAAAAGTTAATCGAGGGTTCAAAATCTCTTGTGCCGCTCGGTTTGCTTCGTCTCGCGCTCCGACTTACTGCCATTGGCCGGGTTTCTGAGGACTACCTCAGTTGCGATCAAGAAATTTCCTCCCAAAGCTACATACGCTAAACAAATACGGTCCTTTGATTTGTTGACAGAAAATACGTTGTGAATTTTAAGCAAATGTAGAAATCAATTCTTCGCAGTAATTCGTCAAGTTGCGAACTTTCACAGGAACTGAGTTAACTAGAAAACAGACAATTTTACAGATTGTCGGGATAATCTTAACTCAAAGCACAGTTCCCCGGGTTCCAGGTATAAATCAACAAAATTAAAAAAGGTGTATTTACCTTCCACAAGCCCTACAAACAAGTTGTAAACAACTGTGGCGCATTCTGAAGATTCTCCACTTGCTGCATGTCCTTGAAAATTTTCTTGGAGACACAAGACAGTTTTACACGAGAGCTTCCCAGTGGAAATAATCAATAACAAGGAAATGACGATAGCTTTCAGCATCTTGAGACTGTCATTACAAACAGAAACATTGCAAAACTAAACGTTTTTTCCTTTTTCGACAGCTCATCGTTACGGCTTTCGAACGTTGTAGTTACTTCGTGGTTCATGACGTAACAATGTATATCTAGCGCGCACGAGCAACTAAGCCGAACATGACCCTAAATTGTCTACTGGTAAACTCGCAATCTGATTGGTTAAGCAGGCCCCTAATACTCGCAGCATAATTGTAAAATTAGCCAATAAGAAAACATCCACGTCAGAGATTTTTCGACTAGGATCTCAGACATACCTAATAATTTTATAAACGATGCGTAAAACTTCCTTCGCAAAAGCTTAACTTTCAGTGATGATAGTATTTCACAAATTTTCACTTCTGCGTGTAAAGTTTGGAAATTTCTCGGACAATTTCTCAGGTATTTTCGAGGAAAATCGATTCGCTAATTCTTATACATATATTACTTATAGCACTAAGTTTTATCGTCCCGAAAAAGCCAGTAGTTAGTAAAGGATCGTTTTCATGAAAGGTCAAACAAAACCACCCAAACAATCAAAACCAGCAAATAATACCGGAAAATGTTCTCTTCTCTTCTACTGAAGGTGTTTTAACATTCATTTAATTAAATACTATCGCAGTGTGATCAATTTGATAGGACAGTCAACTTGAGAGGGATCTTATTCTCGACAATGAAATATTAACGTAGAACAGACCTTTACAACATCTTGCAGGCAATCTCCGGAGGAGGAATTTCTCGGGACCCCAAAACCAAAAAAACAAAAACTTTTTGGAACTCCGAGTTGAGCCTGTAAACTGGCGAAGTCTGTTGCCTTCTCTCGCGCGACAGGTCTGTTTCTCGACCGCGCGAGTTTGAGTCACACTCGTTCGGTCTGGCAGTACTGTACGTGCAACAGCACGAATATTATCAGTACTAAAAAGACTGGTTTGCAGCCAACAACATCCTGATTAAGCAAATCATCAGAAAAGAATTCAATCAGTTCTATTTTGATATGACACTTGATTTCTGACAAAGCCACGGCTTGTCAGGAAAGGGGATTAATTTGAAAGAAGTTCATCTTGATTTGAATCCTTGATCTTAAAAAAATGTTTCTTTTTTTCCTACCAATGTAGCTTGGAGTTAAATAAATTATGTCAAAAATCTACTACTTATACTATCAAATGACTGTTCGTTCGCTCCTGGGCGAAATTTCAAACTTAATTATATGGCTGCTCTGAACCCTTATATCATGCACGAGGAAAATATCTAATGGTATCAGCATGGTCGATAAGGCTTACCAATTTTAATCATTGTTGGACGGCACCCGCTTTCTCGCAGAAGAGCGCATGCAGGAATGTTAATCTTCTTAATTTCTGTCTGCTGGACCATTCAGCTTTATATATAAAGTGAAACAAATATTGCAAACGAACATGGCATGGGTAAAAGTCCCAACTGGCCGTAGGCAGACCAGTTGGCTATTTACAAAAGTAGTCGTGAGTTGATCTCGACAAATATCGTCGTTAGGTCTTTGTTTTTACAAAATAAAATTAGTAAGATTTACCGATATTCCATGGATGTTTTTAATAAATCAATAATTTTACTTGCGCTTGTTGGATACATATGAAATGATTATAACGAACTCATATTCAACACTAGCCACCCACGCAGTCGCTTTTAGGGGCGCTCGGGTGGGGTGGCAGTGTAGCCCGAGCGCCCCTAAAAACGACTAAGTGGGAGGCTAATCCAACGCACGCAAATGAAATAATTGTTAGTTTTTCCCTATTCTCTACTCGATACGATATATCCCCTTTTTCCTATCCTCTAGCTATCTCAGTCTATCCCTCACCCTGTATCCCTATATCTTCCATCTACCATCCCACAATCCATTTCTCCTATTCCCTATTCCCCACTCACTATTTTTTCCTATCCTCTATGCAATGTATCCCCTATCCCTATCCTTATCCCTATCCCTATATCTTCCATTTTCCATCCCACAATCAATATTCCCCTATTCCCTATTCCCCACTCACTATTTTTTCCTATCCTCTATGCAATGTATCCCCTATCCCTATCCTTATCCCTATCCCTATATCTTCCATCTTCCATTCCACAATCCATATTCCCCTATTCCCTATTCCCCACTCACTATTTTTTCCTATCCTCTATGTATTCCCTATCCCCCCTATCCCTATATCTTCCATCTTCCATCCCACAATTCATACTCTCCTATTCCCTATCCCCCACTCTCTATCTTTTACCATCCTCTAGGTATCTGCTATCCCTTATCACCTACCTACGTCCCTCACCGCCTATTCCTATATCTTCCATCTCCCATCTCACACCCCATACCCCTATTCCGATATTCCCAGCATTTTCCACCTTTTCCTTATTACATGTATTTCGCATTCCCGATTTCCTTGCTATCCCTATGCTTCCCTATTCTTCATTTTTTATTTCAAGAGCGGATTTACTTGGATGCAAATTATTTGACGTCTTCTTTGACTTTGTTTCCTTCGAATTCAGGTATTATCATGGCACAACTATCCTTTGAATTCATTATTTCCATACCACTGACGGATTTATGTCCTCGCCCATCAGTTTTTTTTTTTTCGTTTTCATGAAATGAGTCATCGATAAAATGGTTTGTAAACGTATCACGATAGCCTGAATAACCTGCATGCCTGAACGCTCGTCTAGAAAACAGCATCTCCGTAAATGCGACGTCCTTATTTGGCAGTGATTCAGGGGTTCAACTGCATGGAACATTGATAGTTACACCTACTAACCTTGAAATGGCACAAATAAAAGAGTCAAAAAGGCAATAAAAATTCCTTAACCTAATCGCTGCGTTTTCGGCAATTTTAGCGTTACAGAGGAGTGCTCTCTTCTTTGTGTTTAGCGTGTGATTCGTCTGGGAGCAAGTGATCGATCTTGCAAACAGATCCGCTATCTGTGGGGTCATCTTTTTAAATCTCTTTTCCTTTCGCACGGGGTATTACTTCCGTTCTTTTAGCTTAGCTCTTGGAAAAATATTCGAGGCACTTACTGTAACAAATTCCAAATTTTCGTTTACCCGGCAATTTTTAAACATTACTCGTTCTAAAATTCTCCTTTGGAGAGATTAGTCAAATGTCTTCTTTCTTCAGTCGTTATCTTTTACAAAGAAGGCGAGAAGCGGTCGGCCGGATTATAGGATTGACCGTGCTGCTGATATCTAACTTGGGTAGCTGTACAATTTAAAATAACACTTCATGTTGTCTCTAGCCGTGTACAGGTGAATGGTTTGTTAATCCTTGCACAGTTTTCAACCATTTTAGTTCGTTTAAAGTATAATCGTTTAATTCAGTGACCTACACAAAAGTCGAATGATGAGGTAAAACTAAACAAAGTGATGTACAATTCAAGCAAAATCTAACCAGAAATGCCTGCATGCGATAACTGGCATTTCACGCGTATTCCGCAATCCGCTAACGCCCTGATGTTTACGCTGGGCTTATTTGCTATTTCTTTTTTTCGATTCTTATCGGCGTCTAAGTGATCATTTGCACGTCGTAAACATGATAAAATAACTTAAGGAGACTATAAAAACAGCTTCTTAAACTGAAATCGGCCAGAAAAGAGGTGCGCTGACGTGTGACTATTTTGCGACGCAAATCTGAAAACATGAGAGCAGCAAAGGTTTCATTTACACTACTCCTTGTGATTTTTCTTGTTGCCGATTCACTCGTTAATGGTTGGCATACTGCAGGAAAGCCTGAAACAGAAGGTAAGTGGAAAAGAAGCTCGCTCTGTACTGAGTATAATATTCTATGTGCTTGAATGCCAGAGATTGTTCCACAGTGATAAGTGTTTCATTTGGTTTTGTTTTTCCCTGCATTTCACTTCGCATAAGACCAGGAGCTGATATTGTTTTCAACAATAAACAATTTTCTTTTTCAACATTTTAGTTTTCCTGGTGTGTCAGTTGTTTATGCTTGTATTCTGTTCGTGTCAAGTTTGCGCTCAATTGTTCATGATGTTATGTTGTCACTGATTATGATCATCAACATTCAACAGTTGTTTGACTCAAAACTTCAAAACTGAGGGAAAAAGCTAATCACATCAAATGAAAATAACTTTTAATTTTGTGGAAAACGCCGGACGAAACCCGTGCTGAACTTCACAAGCTATAAACACAAAAATTTGATTGTTATTTTGCTAAATTCACATTATTTTAACATAAGTTGGCCCTGACGGGGTTTTACGTTCATTTCCAAAGCAATAAAGGTATAGTTCAGAGTTCGCACTTTGTCGATAAGTGTTCAGAAAGATACAGTCGGGTGGGATTCTGATAAAATGATACACAAAATAATTATAAGTAATCTGAGGCGAGCAACATACAAAAACTATTTCAGTTGTGAGCGCATGCGAGTAACCGTTTCGCCATCGAGTAGATTCGCCAGCATCATGCAAGAATGGTGGTCAGTTGGTGTTTTGTAACTGTTACAAAACCCCACTTAGTTGCGAAAGGACTGAAACCACTTACGCTACTTTAGTTTGAAAACTATACCCTTATTCTGGTAAAATGAAATCTCAGCGTGTCTGTTGAAGTTAGTCCTTGTTGCCAGTGAATACAAGTAAACTGGTTTTACACCTTGTTGGTTTTCTCGATTTTGAGTTATGAAGAACTATGCACGGAAAATGAAACAGATTACTGAATGTAACCCAGCTTCGTTTGTAAGTCAATTAAGATTCCATCAACCGAAGATTCCCTGAAGGCTTTGGCGGCACCAGCAAATTGATAAACTTTTGATCTTTTAAGAGTCCTTCGAATTATTAGAGCAAATCGGCTTAAATTTCGGGTTAAGTGGCTTGAAAAAGTTGGCAGTATACCGTGAACGACATTTTTCTACCAAAAACACGCGTAATTTCATGGTTTCTCACTGGGTTTCCTTTGCACAACCCCCCTGACTCTCCTTAAGAAATATCGCACAGGGAATTTTTTTACGGCGCTTTTTTTTTCATAAGAGAGAGGGCGGTTCTGGGCGGTTACGTTGTACACTATTTCTCAAGTCAGTTGCCATAAACATCTTTTGTACGCTTCACTTCCTTCTAGAAAGAGGTTATCTGTCACGGGTAAAGAGGGCAGAGTGTAACGATGATAATCCTCGTTTCTGCAACCGCTGGAGAAGCTGGTGTAGAAACCCGCGTTGGTTTTCTCGTCGAGAACATTACACCATGTTCACGAGGAAGTATTGCCCTGAAACCTGCGGCACATGCTGAAGTAAGTCTCTGTTTTACTTCCAAACTGCGCCATAAATGACCCGACAATCCTAGACAAAAGTCTTGGAACAATTTACCGTTTTGGCGAAAAATGAGCACTGTCTTAAACCTCCCCCCTCTCCCTCCCCCTCCCCCTCCCCCTCCCCGTCCCCCTCCCCCTCCCCGTCCCCCTCTCCACCCCCGACACAATGCTGATTTCTATCCATCCAACCTTGCGACAACATTTCAACATTCCGTTCCGGGGGTGAGCGGTAAAAATGGAGAGGGGATTAGGGAGAGGGGAAAGTTCCCTCCCTCCCTCTTCCCTTTCGCCTTTTTTTCCTAGCTTCCCCTCCCCCTTTTACGATTGCTACGCAGGCTAAGATATCTTGACGGCATGGCCCCGACTGTAAGATCCGATGACCAGGGATCTCACTAGCCGCGATCTTTTGGCTCAATAATTTTGTTTAGTTACTTCTAATGGTCTGGATGAGGCATATCAGCTAAAAGTCACATTACTTTCAATAACACCTTTACTTAATATCGAGTAACATGACTGAAATATCCTTCTTTTCCTTTTCGTTTCTTTTCAGAGCAAAGACCACATTACAAATGAATAGGAAAATCCAGATGAGCACTTCAGCGAATAGTACTTCAGTATATCAAAAAGAATGCAATATACAACTATAACAATTATATAGGAAAAGACTGCCTATTTACATTGCTTTAAAATGCTTGTAGATCTATCTGTATATTTTGTTATTGCCCCGGGTTAGCTATCATGTTGACTCCGGTTTCAAATTCATTCACAGGTCAGTTGATTAATAATTTTGATTGATCAGTGGGAATATTTTTTAGCTTTAGATGGCTCTGACCTGCATGCATACAGTTGTTGGTAAAAGTTTGTAACTGATAAGAAACTTTCTAATCAATAAAATTTATCTTAAGCAATACTAGTGTCGCCTCCCAGACAACTAAAAATATAATCAGCTCATGTTAGAATCGGTTTGGCATGCAGATCAATGAGTGTTATTTTTGTGGCTACATGTTTATGCACTGCTGACTGTAAAGCTCCAGTGTTACTTAAAATAATTTCTTTGATCTAGTGTAGCTAAAAATAAATTTGGTCCCAAAAGCTTGGTTTTTTTGTTCTATAATGTGTGCTGATGGATCGTCTGACATATGTTAATGTAATCACGTTACATAACATCGAGTGTAACACACCGGTAACACTCGATATATTACATCAAACACGAGAGAGAGTGTTTCATCACATTTCCAAACACCGAGGAGAGAGTTGAAATTACGACGCGCAGCGGAGTATTTTTAACGAACTTCGAAGCAACATCGTTCCCAGGGCCTATCTCTTTTTCTTCCCAGGAAAGAGAGAGGCCCTGGGAACGAGGTTGACTTCGAGGCTCACAAACTTTCCATTAAACGTTCAATAATTTTGTTGCCATCAGGACAACGAACAAGAGCAAAAACTTTGTACGTTTTGTGCGTCTTGCATTTGTCTACACGTACCGCGTAAAATTTTGACCCCCCCCCCCCCCCTCCCGCACAAAAAAAGGAAATTGTTATTATTACTATTATAGGACTTGTTTTCCATTTTACGTTATCAGAGAATGCTCAGAGACCTGTTTAGTTTTTTTTTTACTGTAGAGCTTGTTTTTAGGGTTTCATATCGTTATGTTCAGACATATTTTACCATGTGGCATTCTGGTATGCATCAAAATTTTTCAGGCACAGTTCCCGTCCAAATAGAAACCGAAAGACTGTTTTGCGCAAATTTCCGTCCGAAAACAAGCCTTCCGTACTCAGTAGTCTATATAACAACCTCGTTCCCAGGGCTTTTCCCTTTGACGGTATTATACGTGAATCTCAGTCGATTATAAATACATCTCCTTGGGCAAAACAAGTCTGACCGACAACTGACTTTTAAATCTTACTCTGATTTGTGACAGGTGGCAAATTTGAAGTCTTGCATTGTAATTTTGCCTTTTCTTTTGCTCCAGAGGTTTTCATATTCATTTTATGATCTTGTCCCTTTTTACTATAATAGAAGGAAGAAAAAAGAAATCCTCCGGGACCAGGGTAATAGGCCATTGTCATTTTCCAGTCAACACATCATAGCTTATTATTTGTCTTCCACACATTGATAAGACCATTGTTATTTTGCAATCGTAATTAGGAAAATTTTTTCTTATTAGCATATCTACCTATAACTAATTGGCGCCTGTTTTATTTTCAAGTCAGTGAGTTGATCAATTTGCTCAGCTTACGCTGTGTTCCTTAGAGGTAAGTCTGTTGACCGCAAAAGCATGATTGATCGATTGGTACAGATTACTATCGATTTTTTTATTGTCATTTACTTGTTATTTGTTTATTCGCCCAGTGCATGCAATCAATTAGCTGTTAAAATCATTACTTAACAAAATTTGTTCGTATTGATTTGTTGAATCATTCAATCTTCATAGCGTTCAAGAGCTTTTGATTACCAACAAAATAGTAGAAAAAAGCAACAACAATGAGACGGACAGGCTTTGCCGAACCAGTGAAGTGCCACACATCGCAAACTATGCGAGACTGCCACGAAGGAAATCCAAGATGCAGTCGATAGCGACTGAAAATTAATGCTTAACGACGAAAGTCTGTCTCGTATAAAGCTATATGCCATCTCCAGTCCAGAAAATCGATTTCATAAATGCCAATCGATAACTTCTGCATTTTGGTTGTATCGATTGATTTGCGATACCGATTTATATCGATTGCCTAGGCCTACATGTTTAACAGTGAACTTTGTAATAAGACCAAGGTTGGGCCATAAAGTTGTGTTCGTATGAAATGAAATGACCAAAAAAGGTGGCCATAATAACTTGGTCGCATTGACCTTGTTCATAAAATTTATTAACAGAGCTGCAGTAGTAGGTGCGGGGGGGGGGGGGGGGGGGGGCTCGTGCCCCCTTCCCCCTTCACCTTTGAAAGGATGAACAACCTTATGGTGATGTCCCTATATGTCCCGGCTACGCTCATTAATTCAGAGCACCTATTTACAAGTCGTGGGCAAATGCGTTTGCATCAAATTGCGTGATTGCAAGTAGCCTTAATTAACGTATTTTATACGACAATACAAATTCAAAAACGGCTTCAAGATGGCTTGCAAAAAAAGGCTTGAAGTGTTCCAAAATGCACCAAATAGGATAAGAGCGTGTCTAGATTTTCGTAACCCTCCACCCCTCCCCCCCTCCAACCCCCCCTCCCAGCACCCCACTAAGGAAATGGAACTCCGGCCCATGTTAATACACATTACCACTAGTGCTAACTTTTGGGTCCCCTCGCTTCAAAATTCGTTCCTGCGGGCTTGATTAACATGACCGTTTATAACTTTTGAACGTTTTAAGTGACAAACAGCAAATTTTCTGACTTTTCCTAACATTGACTTAAAAAAAAAATTGTGTTAAATTCTCCTTTCAATCGAAAATTTTAGGAATTTTGAATATACTACCATTTTTAAGATTTTTGAAGAAACCTCAGAATTTGGTATGGTGGGACCAAGATAGCGGATCTTGTGACGTCCAAGTTTTATGATTATGACATTTATTCTTTTCGATAACTACATGCTATGTCCCCTGGCTAAGGAACGCCAAAAAGCGCAGGCCAGGATAAATAATGGAAAACAATAGAGTCGCCCCATCCTTTCTGGCCCAGGCTAACAACATGATGGTCATAAAGTGAGATTTTGGAGGTTCCGAAGTCTCCAAATAATAATAATAATAATAATAATAATAATAATAATAATAATAATAATAATAATAATAACAATAATAATAATAATAATAATAATAATAATAATAATAGTAATAATTATATAATTGTAAGGTTCTTATTTGCACATTTAATATTTTCAACGTGCTAACAATAAGTAAGAATAAAAACGTAAAAATATAAACTTGATGGTAAAAGATGGTTATAAAAATTGGTTTATGTAACATACAGGTCTAGCAAAAAATATGTCGATGCCGCCTCAGAAAATATACCTGATTAGCAGCATTCAAGCTTTTTATTCACACAAAAACAATTATTCCACTGAATCCTGATGCGTTCGACATGTTTTTGGCATTGTCATGACCAACTTTTGGCCTCATCCATTAGGTTCTGCTCTGACGTACAAATCTAAGATGGCGGCTACCCAACAGCGCGCGCGAACATTCTACATATTAATATTGTTTTTATCCACATGACCACTAAAGATGTTTGCCTTCTCTTAGCTACACAGTGTAGAATGAGCGTGTGAATGCGTGCGTGTGGAATGTGTGTGGAATGTGAGTGTCATTATGTAATAGACTTAATATATGCTTGTAACGTTCATTCAAGGCGGTTCGAATAAAATTGTACACGTTGGTTGGAGTTCGGCTCTCGAAATCGTCATGGTGTCAGGAGTAAAAATCCGTATCGCCCGGTTCCTCTGATACATTAACAGTTTGAAGTTTCGCTCATCGTTATGGCAGAGGGACTCCGGAAACCTGAGCCGCTGAGCTTCGAGGGAAATGTCTCGTTAAATTGGAAAAATTTCAAACAGGAGGTGGAAATATTTATCGCCGCCGCACATGGAGAAAAGGATGCCAAGACTAAAGCGTACATCTTCTTGAATTTGGCAGGAAGAGAAGCAATTGAAAAGGAGAAATCTTTTGTTTACGCTCCCGCTGTGCTGAACGAAGATGGAGGCGTTCGAGTCGCAGCAGAATCTCGCGAGAGTATCGAAGTGCTTAAAAGGAAATTTGCTGAAATCTGCGACCCTCGTGGAAACGTCATTATGGAAAGGCACAAATTCAACACACGAGTACAGAAAGTGGGTGAACCGTTTCAGTCTTTTGTGGCCGATCTAAGAATCCTAGCAAACACATGCGAGTATGGCACTTTGAAGGACGAGCTTATTCGTGATAAAATAGTATGCGGTGTCGCCTCTCCGCTTATCAGAAAGCAGCTTTTGAAAGAAAGAGGGCTCACACTCGACCGCGCCATCGACATTGGTATAGCCAACGAATTATCCGACAGAAACAACAGCGAACTCTCGAGCAATGTCAGCGATTCAAAGGAAGAAGTTTATGGCGTTGGCAAAGGGAGAAAATTTCCGAAGAAAGATTCGAAACCTGACATCCAAAATTGCAAGAATTGTGGTGGTAACCATGCACCTAAGCAGAAATCCTGTCCAGCGTTTGGCAAGAAGTGCCTTTATTGTGGAAAGCTCAATCATTTTGAAAAAGTTTGCCTTTTAAAACGCGCTGGCGGGCTTCCAAGTACGCGTCGAGGTTTCAATGGTCAACGGTGGAATCGGGATTCAAATGTTCAACGGTCCAATCGCAGGCGTCCTGTTGACGAAGTTTCTCCCGAGTTTCCTACCTCACAAGATGAGGATTTATTTGTCATTGATGCGATTACTTCAACTCTAGGGCACAAGCGTGAAATCTATTGCACAATGGAAATTAATGGCAAACAAGTTGAAATCAAAATTGACACTGGCGCTAAATGCAATGTCATCACGCTCGACTTGTTCAAACGGATCAGCCGTAATGAGGAGATTGATCAGACGAAAGCGGTGCAATTAGTTGCCTATGGCGGAGACACATTGACTACACTGGGAACTGTGAAGTTCGAGGTTCACACAAAGTCGATATCCCGTAGGCTGGAATTTCACGTGGTTGATAAACCAGTAACATCATTGCTTGGCCTTGCAGATTCACTGAGCTTGAATCTCATTCAGTTGCACAGTGAGGTTCACGAAGTTGAAGCTGCTGATGCCTTCCGTGCAGCAATACTTGAAGACTACAAAGATTTATTTGAAGGCGATCTTGGCAATCTACCTGTCGTTTACAAGATGAGGCTTGATCCCGATGCAACTCCTGTTGTCAGACCATCTCGCAAAATACCCCTTGCAATGGAAGAGAGTGTGAAAGAAGAGCTTGATAGGATGGTCAAGATTGGAGCAATCGTACCTGTGTCCGAGCCGACTGAATGGGTCTCACAAATGGTAGCGGCAAAGAAGAAAGACGGCAGTGTCCGCATCTGCATCGATCCGAGGGATCTCAACAAAGCCCTTAAAAGACCCCACCATCCTATGAGAACGGTTGAAGATGTTGTATCGCGCATGCCCAATGCCACAGTATTCTCCACACTTGACGCGAGAAGTGGTTCCTGGCAAATCAAACTTGACTACGAATCTTCATTGCTCACGACTTTCAGTACCCCCTTTGGAAGGAGGAGGTACATCGTGGTCTGTCACTGGTTCCGGAACAGACAGTAGATGTCTTCGGTTTCGGCGGTACTCCTTTCCTTCAGCTTGTACAATGTACGACCGTGGCTGTGCGGCGGGTTGCTTAACGACGCCCAATTTCTGGTATCCTTTATTGGTCTGAAGTCGCACAACCTGCTGTGGACTGAGAGGTGGGAGAGGTTTGGCATGCTGATCGTAATATTACTTCTGCTGTTGACGTTTCAACTTCAAACGCGAGGACACGTCCCTGCTGTTGAGTGTTTTGGGAGTGAGAAGTTTTTTAGCAACTGGAAGAAGGAGGAAGAAGGAACTCGTGTATTGGCCTTCTATGATGCTCGACATTGATTCTGCCGTAGCGTCCTGCCAGCCTTGCAACAGTACCAAACCTCATCAGCAGAAAGAACCGCTTCTTATGCACCCGGTCCCAGACCTCCCTTGGTCCCTTGTAAGCGCGGACATATTTGATTGGAATGGTTTGCAGTACCTGATACTCGTTGACTCATACTCTGGTTGGTTCGAAATGAACACCCTCAGTGATTTGTCGTCCAGAACCGTGATCCAGAAGATGAAGCGACACTTCGCTGTCCACGGCATTCCAACCAGGCTGCTAACGGACAATGGTCCTCAATTTTCAAGCAGAGAATTTGAGAAGTTCGCCAGTGAATGGAGCTTCGAACATGTTACCAGCAGCCCTTATTTTCCTCAGTCCAATGGTCTGGTTGAAAATTCAGTTAAGCAAGCCAAGAACCTGCTTGACAAATGCAAGAAGGATGGCTCTGACCCGTTGCTTGGCCTTCTCAACCTCAGGAACGTTCCAAGAGATCAAATCCTAGGTTCTCCTGCTCAGCGATTGATGTCCAGGCGCACAAGGTGCGTTCTTCCAGTTGCTAAAAAACTTCTCACTCCCAAAACACTCAACAGCAGGGACGTGTCCTCGCGTTTGAAGTTGAAACGTCAACAGCAGAAGTATTATTACGATCAGCATGCCAAACCTCTCCCACCTCTCAGTCCACAGCAGGTTGTGCGACTTCAGACCAATAAAGGATACCAGAAATTGGGCGTCGTTAAGCAACCCGCCGCACAGCCACGGTCGTACATTGTACAAGCTGAAGGAAAGGAGTACCGCCGAAACCGAAGACATCTACTGTCTGTTCCGGAACCAGTGACAGACCACGATGTACCTCCTCCTTCCTCACCTGTTGTATCATCCGACCATAATGTACCTCCTTCCCCGACTGTTGCGTTTCCAACACCCGAGACGCCTGCCAAATCTGCAGTCACACAGCAGTCTTCGGCAAATACACCCGTCAGACCCCAGGTCCCAGCTCGTGGCCCAGAAGGTTATGTTACCAGATCCGGGAGGATTTCAAGACCGAATCCGAAGTTTCAGGACTATGTTACTTGACTGGAAACATTGAACTTCTATGAGCTTGCTCAGTCACTAGGATTGTTAATGACACTGTTTTGACTGTTTTGCCTTCTGATTTATTCCGCCTGTTATTTTGTTTTCATAAGCTTTGCTATAATGTGCTTATTTGCAAAGGGGGATGTAGAATGAGCGTGTGAATGCGTGCGTGTGGAATGTGTGTGGAATGTGAGTGTCATTATGTAATAGACTTAATATATGCTTGTAACGTTCATTCAAGGCGGTTCGAATAAAATTGTACACGTTGGTTGGAGTTCGGCTCTCGAAATCGTCACACAGCATCAACAAAGAACATTGAGGTCCATCATAATCTACATGTACAATATATAAGTACCCTTACTTCATCAGAAGTTTCAAACGTTTTCGTTGTTTATACAGTAGACAAAAACGTTTTATACGTATACGTGCAAAGAAAAACGAAATATAAATTGCTTGGCTCAGGTTACTCAATGCAAATTACAGCTCTTAATTTACTGCAAAGCTGTCCTGCTTCTTTTAGCTTCTCCGATCGTTATCAACATTCAAAGATATTTCAAAACGCACCGCTAGACATATACAACTTCAAAGCTGACAATGACTACGAGTGAATGACATTTGTCCCTTATTTTTTGTCAGGCCATTGAAAGTCAGCAAATGTCTCATTTGGACAATAGCTGTTAGTCGATAAGAAAAGTCAATCAGCTTTTTTTTTCTTTTCATCTTGACAAAAATATTGCGCTATGCTAATCAGACTCACGAGATGAAAAGCCACGAAGAAAGTAATTAGTTGTTCCGTTCAGCCTGTGACTTTTTACACATATAAAACCGTCAGAATGAATAATTCTGACTAATTCCAAAGTTTGTTCGTATTAATAGTGCTTTATTATATCTGTGTTAAAATAAATTTCGAAATTTCAAATATTAAAACTGTTTGTATCACTAGAACAACGGTAACATGATACAAGAAGCACAAAAATAAATAAATAAATGCTCGATGTTTTGAAAAAATATAAGTATATTGATTATGTGTGAAAGATTTTATCACCGACGAAAACCACGCTGCGAGATTATTAATGCACGTGAAATTATTCTTATCTCCTTGTAAATTCATGTTTCCCTTTCGTTGGTTTATTAATATTTATTGCATGGTGATTTTTTTAACAATGTCAATTGAGTCCTCGCTCTCCGCTGGCAGTTCATTCCTCGTTGCTACCTGCACTATTTTTAAACTCTCTTTGATTCAAATGATTCCCATTCAGGAGCCCAGTTGGAGCGTAAATCTTGTTAATATTTTCTGAGCGTTGGTGGATTGCCCGACGTAAATCATCCCGCATGTCAACACGCAATTGAATATTTTAAATTAAAACTAAATAACTTGATCACCTGCAAAATCCCAGAATTCTTGATGTTCTCCGTTGCCGTGGCTGACCGAAGTTAAAAACAATCCACCTCGCTTCAAAACCGATCGGCAACCATTACTACTAGTATCGCGGTTGAGATGTGGAGTGAATTTTAATACATGGTCTTGAATCGATCTCACAGGTGTCGACGAAGCGACGCGAGTGAGCGGAAAGCCATTTAAAGGTAAATTTTTTCTTTCGTCAAGGTACCGTTTTAATAAATTTTCATACTGAATTAACATAAGTTAGTTTGCGAAATCGATTGACTACCCGCATGTTAGAAATTCTCCATTTGTTTAGTTGTTGCCACAGCGATCGACATGTCATGCAAACGTACTTTTCGCTTTCTTTGTGAAACGCGCGTTTATCGCGAATATGAAGGCATTGGTCGTGTTGTGTCGATATTATAACTTGCTACGCTAGAAATTATAATGAATAAAACTGTCAAACGGTATCAGTTACAACATCAGTTTACCTATGAACTTGAATTCAGGCAACTTATGCTGTCAGTTTCGTATTTGCAGTGTATACATGGCAGGTAACATCAGTTTAGGTAGGTAGGTAGGTAGGTAGGTAGGTAGGTAGGTAGGTAGGTAGGTAGGTAGGTAGGTAGGTAGGTAGGTAGGTAGGTAGGTAGGTAGGTAGGTAGCCCTTTATTTATTCTCAAGAAATCGAGGCTTTTTAAATGGCTAGCGCATATTGTCGATTGTTTCAGCAGTTTGATGTTTAGCATGCACAGCTTGTCTCGATAAAAATTTTCTTGCCTTCCACTTAGTTTCGTTAATTGAATCTTCTCAATCATAATATAACTTATTGACGTTAAATTGTTAAAAAATAATGATCGGTTCAGTTAAACACAAACCTACTATTTGCTCTCACGTGCTTAAATAAATTACAACTCACCCAACAAGCGCGGCATACATCGTTTCTGCCAAGTAGTATAAAAGAACTTGATGAAATCCATAGAATTGAGAACTTCACAGATAGCTAGCCAGGCCAGTGATGCAAATTACTTTACAGTTTACTGAAAATTCTACCGTAACTTTGTGACAAAAGAGTAAAACAGTTCAAAACGTTAAGTTTTAGTGTTTGAATTCTTTTAAAAAATTCATGTCCTTAGATGCATCTGGTTTATCAGTTAGTTGTTTTTCTGTTTTTATCGTAGTCTAGCCTGTTCCAGGCCGTCGGTAAGTCGAGGAGCTCAGCAGCTCGAAGAATAGATAGTGAAAAAAGGGCGAGTGTTTTAAACCCCTCACCATTTTTTTCCGGTCGTTGTTTTTTACGCTAATCCCAAACTTTTTGATCGAACGTCTGGAACAGACTAATACCAGTCTGAATTGAATTTCAATTCAATCTCAGTCAATAATTTAAGTTGCTCAGATATTAAACGTGCAAACCGCGAAAGCCATATCAACCCGATTAGGGGTCGATTAGTATACTTTAAAAAAAACTTTTTTCTTTCTATATATAAAGACCTCCACTATAACTACAATAATAAGTCTTCTCCTATCAGTCCCTCCTCTCGAGCGAAGGTGCAAAACTTCTGGTAAATACAGTGAGTAAAGCTTGATATTGCATGTATATACAGATTTACTCAGGACTCTAGAAAATGTCTGTCTGTTGCTCAATTTTGTTTCAAGTTAGACTGTAATTCCAAACTGATAATTAATATTGTTTGATACACAGAAGGCTTATCAAATTGATCCTGGAGGAGAGGACTGAAATGAACAAGTCGTGCTTAGTGCTGAGCTGAAGCTCGCTGAAGCTGGTGTTGATAGAGCCGGACGGTCTGACAGAGCATGAAGTCAAGAACTGCCAGAGTTTCTGTCAAAGAAGGTAAGCTCCATCTATCCGGTAACTCTTATCTATTTTAGACATGCTAGGTGATTCTGTTGCACAAAAGCACGCCCTAAAATGGACCGTATAAAAACACAAGAAAAACACTTGGGAGCCTAACGAAAAGAAAATCAAAAATGGATGAAAGGACGGAGGGTGGATGCAGGCTGTTGGCGTGTCTTTGCCATGTACAAATAGCCATGTTTTCACTTATTCCAATTTCAAATTGTAGATGATGGTAAAGGGGTTTTTTATGGTCTGTGAAAGGCCTCTTTTTTTCCTTGTAAATCGCGAAATGGCTAATCTTTTTCTCGTGAAACGTGATTTGGTTACATAGCCGTGAACAGCGTGAACCGTGAATCGACTAAGCCGTGATTCTTTTTTCCTTACAATCATCCAACAAGAATCCGTGTGGTAAACGTTCTGCGTGACCAGTGCATGACCGTGACTGATCGCCAGGTCACTCTACTCCTTTTACATTGGTTTCGTGAAATGGCTATTTTATTTCCCGTGAAACGTGATTTGGCCATTTTATTTTTCGTCAAATCGCGTTTTTACGTCAGCGCGCGGTTCTTGCGTTGACTGGAATCCAGTCCTCCATTTCAGCGCGTTCTTCAAATGAGAGAAAACTGAAACAGAGTGTGTGTGGATTGTTTGCTTTGCATTTGATATTTGTTTCGTTCCTGACGATTTTGGTCGCTTCGCTAGCGAAAAGGAGGCGGATTTGGAAGGATTTTACATCTGTTATGAGTTGGCTAGCAAAGTATTCAGCCTTCGCATTAGTCATTAGCGTGTGGTAAACCAAGAGCACATCCAAACGGCGGTTAAAATCCCGCAGTTTGTAGACCTGGTGTCTCTCAATTAACTTCAGGCGAGTCAACTGGTTATTACGGTTGAAGATTAAGTGGTTTAACGCCTTTGAAAATGCATTTGTGCCGCGGACAGGATAACCAGGAAGGTATTGTAATACTTTTTTGTGTGTAGCCTAAGACACTTCATCAAGAAAAGGATCAGGAAGTATTTGTTTCATACAGCTGCCTGGAGTTTCCCTAACAACGAAGCTTGTTCCGACGTCCAGTGATTAAAGGTTGAGCGAATTTTCTTTTTCAGGGAGACCTGATATTAGCTAAATGTTATTCTTTCGTGTAATATAAAGATGAGTCACGTTCAATCTAAATCATTTTACGTTTGTTATAGCTTCTCGCTGAAACAGATATGCAAGCTTTAGTTTGAAAGCGAGATCAAAATGATATTATATAATTGAAATTCTCCCTGGCATTTGGAGGGAGTAAAGTACTGGACGTTGATTTTTGGTACCTACTAAACGAATTCTCCGAGTTCGATTTTTAATGGAAGAAGTCTAAATTAAAGTGCGGTAATACCTGTCGAAAATGCTAAGGACAGCAAGCATAAAGCGTTGATCTTGTTAATTTATTCATGAACATAGTGGTCTGAGAGCTTAACAATAATTTGTTATTCTATTGACATTGTGCTCTCCAGATGAATTGTAATTTTTTATTAGTAAGGCTTTTGTCGCATTGTTTTTTACTCTTTTGATTATAAAATACGGGAAAATGCTTTTTTTCCTTTTCGTCGAGTTTTCTTTAAGTTTTGGTAAATTACTGCATTATTTTTTTTATTTCTGAATACAGGTGTATTGTATATTTGCACGTATTAGATCATGGTCTAGATTTTTAAATTAATTTACATTAGAAGTGTTATTTGGTAAAGCCAGCTCACAGCAGTTGTTCTGAAAAATTTAAATATTTCATTTGAATGTTCATGCATAATCTGCCAAAACAGTTTTAAATTATCAAATATTCAAGCATTGTTATTGTTTGGAATAATACACCCCTGCCAACTTAACTGGGCAGCATATGTGTTTGATTGGAAATGATTTTCTTCCGTGTTAGGAGCGATAAAATATTTTGTCCCTTCCATGCCCACCACAACATCTGAAAAATAAAAAAATAGGTATAGGTATAGGTATAGCCCGTGTAAAATATTTCACTGACTTGTGTTGAATACCAACAAATTTTCTATCAATTTGCTTATAAACATTTCTAGTTTATCACAAAAGTGGAAAGTTTTTCCTAGATTTATCTGGAAGTGTGAAAGATAAACTGTGAAAAATGTCTGACCGACCAAAATATGCATAATACCATAATAACAAAGAGTACGCAAACTCCAAGCATACATTGGATATTTTTTGGAAACAAAGTCCAAAACCTCATCCCTCTTCAGTGCCTGCTTCACGTATCCTTCTAAATCCCGCTTAAGCTCTTCATCACATTTCCACGTATCATTTCTTATTCACGCCGCCATGTTGTTTGAGGCCAAGAGCCTGGTGACTACTCCTTCTCGATGCATCATGGGCTATGGCACTCCTAGGCATTCTATAAATACATACCGAAAAAGTGCCCAATGTTACATCCTTTCCCCGTCAAAACGACAATATTTTAGTGGTAAACCTCCACGAACCATCTGCGGCCCGAGCGCCTCTGCAATTTTTCTCATTTAATCATATGCAATTTGGAACCACAAAAGCCACTTTCTAGGGGAGGTGTATGTAATGTCGCTTGCAACACATGATGAAGTGCAATCAAATCATGTGTCATAGTTTTTATTTAATTATGTGAAAACATTTTGTCTTTCAGCTACAGAGAGGCAGCTCAGATCAAATGACCATGAATATAATTCTTCATTCCAATATGTGGACAATTACATTAGGACATCAAAGTACACTCTTCTCACCTTTATACCTCTCAACTTGTTTGAACAATTCCAGAGGATTGCCAACATATATTTTCTGCTACAAATTATTATCATGGTGGGTATCTTAAATTTCTAAAATGAAATTATGATTATTTTGAATTCATAATTTATATACCAATATTTATTTGTCTGATTTTTAAATTTATAGACTAATATAAGGTTGTCATTGAAGCAACAATGGTTTTAAGATGAATATGATTACAAAATCCCATCACAACAAAATTAATGCCTTCTCTAACTAATGAACTACTCTTTGCCATCACCACCACCGTGATCATCACCATCAACAGCAGTAGCAGCAATATGACCTGTACATGTGTGTAATGAGCCAGCAAAAAGACTTACATGTTAACAACAGATGACATATTTATGTCACTAGATGTTGTGGTTCAATTTTATCCTTGGTTCAAATTTTATTTTCCTTTGTTTTTTTACTCATTATCATACATTACCATATCCAAAAAACAAAGGAAAATAAAATTTGAACCAAGGATAAAATTGAACCACAACATAGACATTGCAGGCTTCTATCCAGGATTTGAAATACAGGTAGACATCCCAGAGAATTATCCTCAAATTTTTAAAACAAAGAATGCTTTTATTAGGTGTTCTTTCTGTGATTTGAACTGAAAAAAGTTAGAATTCACAAGACAACTGGATGCTATGAACTTCTACCAAGTAGCTTGTACATACATGTATAACCCTGTACAAGGCGTGACTCAGGCAAATTATGCCCACAAAAATAATTTTAATTAGTAATACATGTTAAGACTTTTAATTACTACTTTTGTACTGTCGTTTTATTAATTCACAGTGTTATTAATAATAAATTATTAAATCTTTGGTCTATTTCAGTCCATTCCTAAGATCACTGCATTAAGTCCAGAAGCTACAGCAGTCCCTCTTGTTTGTGTCTTGGCTGCAACAGGAATTAAAGATGCCGCTGATGATATTGTAAGCCATGCATGCAAAGTTTATTATACCAAGAAAATTCACATACCCACAGGGTGTTGGTTATTGTAATAACACCTGTAACAATCAAGACAATTCTTACAACAATGCAATTTTGTTTTACATGTAGTGCATATTCATTCAGAGGGAGGGGGTTCATTTCTCTTTAATGCTGACAATTGAAATGAATAATTAAGACCACCCCTCCCCCCCCCCCCCCCCCCCATAGCTAATAGCTGCAGCAACACTATTTGTGACTGACAGTGTGGGGCCTGGGTGCTTTATACACAAGTTTGTTTGTTTGATTGATTGATTTTTTTTTTGTTTGGAAAAAACATGGTAAACTAAAGGCCTTCTCAATTGGCAATGTTCTAAATGAGCAGGGGACTGGCCATGGGAACAAATATTTAAAATCGATTGAATTGAAAAATGGAGCCCGTCACCTGAAGAAGCATCCAAACATTACTTTTTTAGTAAGTGTACAAATTTGAGAGTTATTGGTTTAAACGCAAAGACGTGGTACACTTTTCAAAATCACTAATTAAAATAAGAGAGCTTAGTATGGATGATCCCTCCAATCCATACTAAGTAAGCTCCCTTATTTTAGCGATTTTGAAAAGTGTACGGCATGCCTTTGTGTTTAAACCAGCAAATCTCAAATTTGGTAAACTTACATTGTACTAATGTTTGGATGCTCTTTCAGATGACAGGCCAAATTTTTCAATTCAATATTCATACCCAGTCCCCTGCTTGTTTAGAACATGGCCAATTCGTATTGTATTGCTATGACAAGTTAAAATCATAATTAACCGCGCGGCCATGGGCCGAGCGCGGTTCTTGCTCTGCACGGGATTTAATATTTTTTTTGTCGGTGACCAGACCCAAACCTCCACTCGGCCAAATCGGGATTGGGGCTTTGAAATCACGCAACCTGTGATGTTTATTCGCCAAAAGCTGTTGAAACATTAATGTACCGAAAATGTTGCACACATTGTTTTCTTTATTGTGTATAAAGTATATTTTATTTTGGTTTTATCGAAACGTTGGATTCAAAGCGAATGTTGAATACACTGAAAAAAGGTATTACGTCAGCCATGGAATGCGCTGATGTTGCAGGTTTCACTTTCGTTACGTGACAAATAACATTGTATTTTATTTGCATGTTTATGTCGGCAGAAGCGACGGTCATTAATTCAATTTGTTTCCTCTTCTGCGAGTATTTCTTGTGGGTTTAGGCAATTGAAGTGAATTCTTTGGCTATTTCATCGAAGCGAGTTCAGGGATTTGAAGGGAAATGAAATATTTGGTAAAGTAAACAATTGAGCGTGCCCGAACGTGCAGGGGTTGCGTCATCAGAAAGGAAAAATCCCCAAGCTTAAGACAGCCGGGGATAACATAAGCCTTGGATTGTGTGACTCGCGTGACTACTTTGCTAGTCCTTTAATCATAGTGCAAATAGATTAAATTTAACCGTGGCTTTTGAGAAATAAAGCTGTTAATTGGCCAAAAATATAAGCGCGGTTTTAAGTTGCTAGCAACGTCTTGTTTTATTAGATTTCACAAAAGTATTAAAAATTAAATTGACAACTGCTGGTTAATTTCTCTTGCATAACAGAAACGGCATAGAAGTGATGATGAAGTCAACAACAGAAAGGCAAAGGTTCTTGCAGAGAATGGGTACTGACTTGTTCTTAGTTTCAATTTGATG
This sequence comes from Meandrina meandrites, assembly GCA_963693305.1. Lineage (NCBI taxonomy): Eukaryota > Metazoa > Cnidaria > Anthozoa > Scleractinia > Meandrinidae > Meandrina > Meandrina meandrites. The sequence goes on from OY855904.1 coordinate 19,166,260, forward strand.
TTTGTACTCAGATAGCCTCTTATTCTTTGGATAAAAATTCGGAAAGCTCCAGATTGATACACGTGCATGGCAATATAAGGTAAAGTCTGCATACGAGCATAGTGGCCTATCAGGCTGGAGCATGAGGCGACTAGGAATATTTCTACTCCTCCCTGGATGGGATGCTAGTCCATCGCAGGGTTACCCCCAGCAGTAAATTCGCCAGTACCCATTTATACACCTGGGTGGAGAGAAGCACTATGATAGTTAAGTGTCTTGCCCAAGAACACAACGCAGTGCCCCGGCCAGTGCTCGAACCCGGACCGCCCGATCCGGAGTCCAGCGCACTAACCATTAGGCCACCGCGCCTCCCATGGCAATATAAGACAATATGTTATTCCTTTCCAGATTTTTAATCCACCATATGCAAAAAGATGGAGACTGGAACACTTACCTAAAATGCTTAGCATGCAAAAACCAATTAAAAACACTCATGAAAATGCACAGAAAAGCTCTAAAACCTTGAAACTGAAACCCAGCATGAACAATGTGGTTATTATATGAGGAAGAATAAAAAAAAACATAGCTTTCTATGATTTGTTACTGGTTTTTGTTCAAGTGCAGCAAGGCATGACTAAATCGTACACATACTCTAAAGATTTTTCAGTGAAAGTTTGATATAATGAAGTTCCAACTAAATGGTTAACACGGTGTGTCTTTTTCAGACGAAAGGAAGAAAGATGGATGAAACTCCAAGTTGGTGACGTTCTCAGAATAGACAACAATGATCAAATTCCTGTAAGTCATTTCCCTGTAGATCCCCTCTTACAGACCTGTCAGGCACTATAAAGTCTTCATTTCCCGTATAATGGCAGCTTTTTCAACCACAGAATGTTTTTGAGTCATGGACGACAACCAGAGGTTGACTGTTATAATTGTGTTTGGAGCATTTTCACCTCATCAGATGAGTTGCTTGGAAAGCCCTGTTTTAGCATTTGTTACTCACAGAGAATACTGTCAAAGAAGAAGAAATTCATCAAATGCAACACTGTGTAACAGGCCTATTACAGCTTGATGCATAGAACAGTTTTCAATTGAGTGTCAAAAGTAATTCGCGTTTGCTTTGGTTTTGCATTACTATACTTAGTGATTGGTTTAAAGAACTCACACCACTTTCTTGACCAATCAGAAGTTAAACCAAAACCAATCATGAGTTGCTCACACACATTTTCCCGCTCTTTGCATTGGCTGCATCTATTTGCTTTGAGTTTTGATTGGTTCACTGGATTGTCTGTCTCCTTTGTGACTGGCCAGAATGCATGATTACTTTGGTTTTGGTTTTATGACACTCAATCAAAAATCACTCTAACTTGATTAGTGAACATTGAATAACTTATACTGCACTGAGCAGTAGTACTCGGACAAGTTTACAATATTATTAGACCAACATTTCTTTTTTATGTTATTTCTGATTCACCAGGCAGATATAGTGGTGCTCACCACCAGTGAAGAAAATGGCTTGTGTTACATCGAGACAGCCGAGTTAGATGGGTGAGCTGCATGTGCAGATATTAATTTACTTATAGCTATTTATAATAATATATTTTATCGTCACTCATGTTTTGTATTATATTTAGGTGTCATGTTTTAAAGCTTATAATAAGTGTCAACTGAAGAAAAATATTTGTGACCGAAACATTTTTCAAATATTTTATTTGTATGTTAAATGCTGGTGATCAAAATCAGCCCCAATAATGCTCAGATTTGAGTTTGTATGCCTGCCTCTAATCATACACAGGGAAACCAACCTGAAGTGTCGTCAACCTCTTCCTGAAACTGGAGAGCTTGGTGATGATGAAGAACAACTTGCACAAGTTAAAAGTATGTTTGCGACATTTTTATTACCGGCATGTTTAATAGCCAGAAAAGAAATCCCATGTTGTTCGAAAGGAAGGTAAAAGTGGTAAAAAAATAATGGTTTGTGGTTGTTAATCCCTGTTCTAGTGGAAATTAGTTGCGAACCACCCAACAACAGATTGGACAAGCTCAATGGAAAGTTAGTTTATGAAGACACGCAGTATCCTTTGGACAATGAAAACGTCATTTTACGGGTAAGATATTTCCTGGCAGAAACAATTACCTCTACCATTCAAATTTACCCAAAATCTAAAAGGACAATTTGCACATGCCATGTTGATATTAGGTTTTAACTCAGTTTACTTTGTACAAGAACCCACTGACTGAAATCCATGTTCTATCAGTCTCAAGCAATTTACCAAATGAATGTACAGGGTATATGACATAAAATTGATTTATTTATTAGTCCTTCTCATCACACTCACAAACTGACCAGCTTTGTTTTCTCTTTCAGGGCTGTGTTCTGCGTAACACTAAATGGGTCTATGGTGTGGTGATATATGCTGGCCAGGACACAAAACTTATGATGAATACTGGTACGGTTTTAAAGTATCTTGTTTATTTTTGTATACTTTCGGAAGAAATAGAATTATTTTGGGCAAATTCTTGTAGAACTAAATCAAATATTTTTGAACTCTAATTATTTAATTCAGATCACTTTTTCTCTGACATGTTTTTCTGTTGAGTGTAAGCTTTTACATGTACACATCAGTGGCGGATCCAGGGGAGCCCCCCCCCCCCCCCCCCCTAGATTTTTTCGGAAATAGCACGTTTTCTTGCACTGCCAGAATTATCTGTGCAGAATTCAACATTCAAAGTCTACTTTTTAGATGTACTAGATTCTTAACAGAAAGAAGGGAAATACATTTTGGAACCTTGGCCACTGTCCACTTGATAAAGTGTTTCTGCTTTTATTACAGTGTCCACAGTTAATGCATGGGAATGACTGAAATGTTTATTTAGCTAATGTAACCTGGCTGTTTCACTCATTCTAAGTGGGCTTGGGTGTTTTATAGGTGTCAGTAAATTCAAGAGGACAGGTTTGGATAAACTCACCAACAGTCTAATCTTGTGGGTAAGTAATTTGTGTTCACCAGTATTCTTGGGAGAGCCACTCCATGTTGATTAGATGAAGTGTGCATATAGGCGCCACTGGACACTGGACATTTGCCCTACACCATTGCCTAACTTAACTTGAGTTATTGTTTACTATTCTTCTTAATACCCCGGCTGGAAAGTCCAACACCCACCCTCATTTGAATTTCAGAGATAATTTTTTTTATTAAGATTTATCTGTAGAACATTGCTGTCACATTTTCTACTAGATTCATTTTATTTATTTTCATTGGCTTGTAAACATGTACAGTTAACCCTGCTCTCTTCCACCTCAAGCAAATTCCAATTTCCCTTGCTTTTGACCCTGTTTTTACATTCGTTTACTATCGGTTCACTTGCACTCAGCTAACTCGAACTCCCCACTAACTCAAACTAAATTTATAAATTCCCTTGGCTTAAATGTGACTCAAATTTACCCCTGGCCATAACTTTAAATCTATTTTTCAAATGCAGCTGATTGACTTGTCGGAATCTTGAATCTTTATTGATAACAGGATAACCAAAGTCGCAATTGGTATAAGGTCTTAAAAGTCTTTCAAAGTGTACTGTACTTATGCTTTACAGGCTTGCCAGAGTAGGGTAAGACTTAGCATTACTATATATACTACTGTAAAATGTCAAATAAGATATACATGTGCAATAATTTAGACTCCTACTTCAGCCCACTTTCAATGTCAAACTAGTAACAGATGTCTGATCTATTCCTTTGTTAGATTGCTGCTATTTTAGGTATTATCTGCACTCTTCTTGCCATTGGAACAACAGTGTGGGAGGAAATAGTTGGACAGGTATACGATATATAAAGTATTAAATTTGTACTGTATTTGTAATGTGATTTCAATTCGGCAAGTTATTGGACTGTAAAAACCAAGAGCAGGCCTAAGCTGCAGTAGCAGCTAGTTTCTTACCTTGGCATATGCACACTAGTACCAGATTCAATGACATGCTTCTAAATGAGTTTGCATTCATTGTGCTTATAAATGTTGGAGAGCCATGCATGTAGTGTACTTATTAAGAATTGGGCACTCATGTATTCCCCCGCATTCATTTTTTTACCCTCGTATCTCTAAAATTCTCAAACAACAAATTTAAACTGTGAGCTTTGTTAATCTGCTGTAATCAATGGATTTAGATTAACTCTCAACTTAATACATATCTTTCTTAACTCAAAAGTAAACTAAATTTGAGGCACTGTGCAGATATTGAAAGATGTGAACATAATATTATGATGATAGTGCACCTATAATTTAGAACAGGAGCATTTACTGGAATATAGGGGCACTAAATTTTGACTATTTGTTTTCCTTTAGAGTCATATAAATATTGCTTTTTTAAGTGCTATACATTTGATCTCATGTTTGCTTAATAATAAAACTGTTTTCAGCATTTCCAAATATATCTACCTTGGGAGGATTTCTATCAAGACAGTGTTGTTATCATTGGTATTGTCCACTGGCCATCTTTTATAATGGTGTTAAATACACTCATCCCGATTTCACTGTATATTAGGTAAGTTAATATTTCAGTCTTCATTTGTATGACTGGCTCAATTTTATCCTTGGTTCAAATTTTTTTTCCTTTGTTTTAACATCATTAGTAACTTCAATTTTGATTGTGCATCCAAAAAGGATGAAAAATGTAAGCATATAAATTTATCTTTCTTTCTGCAGTGTGGAAGTAATTCGCCTTGGTCAGAGTTTATGGATAAACTGGGATGTTCAAATGTATTATGAAAAGAAGGACACTCCAGCTGTAGCAAGGTATACATACTGGTATTTTGGTCATCATATTGTCTTCAAAACAATTCTTTTGTTACTGGTCAATAATTGACCGTTGAATAATAATTATGGTGCAGGGATATTTTTGGTTCTCTTCTTGATAGATCTGTTAAGTGCACTACAATATTAATTTTTTATTAAATGCTTGCTTTCCCTTTTAGGACAACCACTCTAAGTGAGGAACTTGGCCAGATTCAATACATCTTCTCTGATAAGGTGAATTATCTCTTGATAGCAGTGGATGGGTGGGGGGTGGGGGGGGGTGGGGGAGGGGGGGTCCCAATGAGGTCTACGGTAAATCAGCTGAATTTTTTTAAGAAGCCCCATAAATTTTACTAGTACTTTTCCTACACATGGGTACTGCTTTTAAAATGTGATCTAGGATGCAAGACCTTTTCTTGGCCATTTTACATGTGTAAAAGTGTAATGGGTTCACAGGCTAATGTGTATGAAAACAAAAACTGCCCTAGGAAAAATTAATCCTTTGCATGTTCAGTTACTGACTGTGTCAGGGGCAAAAGGATGATAGAAAAGGATGTGGTTAACACGGTTCACTGAACTAATGGAGGAGAGAGTGTGGAACACTCGTATCCTTGGATCTATTGATACATTAATGCAGTGAAGGTTTTATCTTCCTTTATAGACTGGAACACTAACACAAAATGTGATGACTTTTAAGAAATGTTCAATAAATGGGAGACTCTTTGGTAAGTACATTAAATTTACTTCCTCTGAACAATTTTGGTAATTAATTTTGGTAGTTTGAATGTGCCAACTGTACACTAGAATAATGCCCTGTGGAGTGATGGTACTTGAAAAGTGATCAATGAATCCTTGTGTTCATACCAGGGTATAATCTTGCCAATAGCCAGCCATTATTAATTTTCCTCTTTTAAAATAAACTAACACGATAACAAACATTACATGATGTATTATAGTTTGGTGTTTTGCATAGAATAGTAAGTTGATCATTGTGAATGTTACATTTTTTTCAATATATCAATTTCAAACTGTCTAACGATTTTGTGTTCTAACAAGCAATCATTCTCTGTCTGATTTGAACTAATGATCATAAACTGTCAATCGTGCTAAATTTGAATACTGTATGACACAGATGTAGTTGCAGATCTCTTATTGAAAGTAACTCGGTATCAAAGTACTTATAAAGAACATAGTCTAATAGCCTATAATCTGTCTCAGTCTTGCAGCTCTAGTTTGTTCCAGGTTACTAGGTTTTGAGAAAAATGAGTAAATGATAGTAGAGGGTGAAATAAAGGGGGAGAGCTTGGTTTTTTTTCCCTTTTGCTATCATTGGCTTGTTTTATGCAGTTGTAAACTGGGAGCCTGGGACAGGCTATTCTTGCTAGAGCTGTTGATTTTTCAGAAACAACTCTTGTGAACTGCTTATAATTTGTCAGTTTTAGGCTTCATTTGTAAGTGAGACTCAAAGTTGAAAATAAATTTACAATGTAACAACACATAATCAGCACTGTTTCATATCGGCTGGCATCTTTGCACCTGCCACTGGTGTCAAGTGCTATAAATTAATATAACCTTATCTTGTATTAAACCTGCATTGATAATTAATTCTGTAATATTGCGGCAGGCAACCCTCCTGATCCTGCCTCTTCTGTCAGGATGCACCCTTCTAAGCACATGGCGCACAACTCTTGCCAGTTTCATAGCTGCTTCTTTGACTGTCCTCTGCACATGCCCAGTCAACTACGTATGTATCAGTCTCTTTGATCACTATGCGCTTACTGCCAGCTTCTTGTGCACTTACAGCTTTTTCAAAACAGGTTTCTAGGGAGTAACATTACAGACAGTTTGTACTGCTGTTCCTGACTAACCAGTAAATTTCAGGTTCTGTCATGGAGAGCTCTGTTGTGTTTTATGCAGCACGACTAGAACTGGCATAAATTGATTAGTTCTTGCATTGCAGATTGATTGAGCTGGGTTTGAATGACAGCATGGTGTTGTGTTTTTGGACAAAACAGTTTACTCTCACAGTGCAGTCTCTCGGGGTTATAAATGGTTGCCGGTAAAATGTTTGCCAAAAGGAAACCTGACAAAATACTAGAGTGCGTAGAACCTACGACAAACCAGCATTCCATCAAGGGGAGTTTTTCCAATCTTGTGGCTTACTGAATTTGCTTTCAGTAACACTTAAACTTTGAAGTTAAAAACCTAACTTTTTCTCTGCCATCAATCATGATTATCACAACAATCAACGAACCTTGAAAAAAGGAAATGAACAAAATGTATCGATATCTACTTATCACAACCCATGGGTGTGACTCTTTGAACCTGTTAAAGGAAATTCTGTTAACTGAGGTCTAATAAGATGATTGATGGGAGCTGATTGAGCTGAGTTTGCATGTTACTGAAAGGCGCAGCAACTTCAGATCTCTACAGCATAAAGCAAGTGGTAGTATGATTATCTGTTATTCTAATGTTAGTCCACTACAAGGAATGCTGGCTATCCCTGCTTTTTTTGCTTTTTACTAGCAAGGTTACCCAACTATTGGCAAATTTCAATATATATTCAAAGTGCATGGATAAAAACAAAATATATCACATTTAGGTTGATGGATGAATAAATGGATGGATGAATAAAGACAATAAATCTTTTCTTTTTTCAACTCCCCCAAGCCTCGAAGCCAAGTTTGAAAGTTATAATTTAAAAAAAATCAAAATTGTCCTTTTTACCAGTGAGAGAGGCATTGTGTAAGAAAATTGGCTTCCCCAGAACTCTTGAGTTCCCAATGTCAAGTCATGCTAATGTAGACCACTTTGCCTCTACTCAGTGACGTGTAGTTTGGGCATACGAAACTTTTAGAAAACCTGTTTTAAAAAAGCTGTAATTCTACAGGATCAGCAATAACTTTCTAATATTCCTCTAGTTCTCTTGTAATGTGATTTGTAAACAGTACTATGGCGAGTTTGCTGTAAAATCTACAAACTGAGTTGCTAAATGCACAAGTAAAATAGGTAAACTAAAACTAAGTAATGCATTGGTTAAAAAAGAACTAATCTTCTGTGCATTTAAAATAATTTTTGATTATACAACTTTTCCAACTTTGCTCAAATGACTAAAAAATATTTCATGCTATGCTTACGGAAACTAACTAGTGTAACATCTGAAATACGTTACTAGATACTTGTTGAGGCTACCCTATCCCTGGCTACTACTTCAAAGTGGATTTGTGACAGCTCTGATGATGATTAGAAGGATTTCGTGTAAATCTGAAAGATGTGGAATTGTTTTTCTCTAGGTCACATTGAGGGCGAAAGTGCAGGAAATCCCGAAGAAACGCTTGTCAGCTCAGTGTCTATTAGAGAAGAAGGGGTAAGAGATAATGATGATTAGGGTAATAAATCATAAGAAATTACCGGAAGAGTTCCAGTTCATGTTTTGGTGAAAGTTATTAGTTTGGCTCCAATTATAGGGTGTATACTACTTAGCAACAAACTGAGTCTCAATTGACTGGGTTCTGTCAATTCTAAGAAATGCATTTCAGCCAAAAGTCTGGAAGTTTGAGAAGTGAAAGTGTATGTATCAACAAAATCAATTGTTCAAGGGGTTGAAGTGAAATTCTATGTTTGCCATTTGCCATTGCTCTGCAGGCACCAGACGTGGACCTGTCTAAGAATCCTTACGCTGACGGGAAATTCAAATTCAATGACCAGACTCTTCTGGATGAAATTAGCATAGGAAACAAGGTATGCACTGTTTCTGACTTAAATGCTTTCTTAGTCATGTACTTTTAGTGGTTTTACTTTGTTCTTTTGGGCATTACCATCGTTCCGTCGACATCTTAGATTTAAACTTTGAGGCTGCTACTCTGGTGTTTTGTTCGCGGAAAGATACTTAACCGTCACAGTACCTCCACCCTGGTGTACAAATTGGTACAAACTGGCAGTGGCATTGTTTATTTGTCTAACATATGTTCTGAATGTTATTGTTTGAAGGTAATTATTATGGCTGATTTTTTTTTTACAGGAGTGTCATGAGTTGTTTCGTCTATTAGCCGTCTGTCACACAGTTATGGTAGAGTCAAACAACGGTAAGAACTTCGGCCTTTTCGTTCATTTGTGTCAGGAAAGTTGCCTCCATTTACTAGGAATGCACACGTAAAAATGTATCCTCAATTGGATTATAAAAATTCTTTTTTGTGTCAATAGCGTTACCCACCCTTTGAACAACTGGCTCCATAGCCATAATATTCTAGGGTGGATAATGTGTTTGTTACCTGACCTTGTAGGTAATTTAGAGTATCAGGCCCAGTCTCCTGACGAAGCGGCTCTTGTCACGGCTGCAAGGAACTTTGGATTCACCTTTGTGGTAAATAGTGAAGAAATCATTACCTTTGAAATTAAATGATTTAAACAATATGGCGTAACTGAAATGTTCTTTCTAGAGAGTTTTTTCACTACACCAGCTTGATTTGATTTGGTATCGAGTGAAAAGAAGTATGGTCTAAAGGTTTTGGAAAGTACAAAATATCCGGGGCACATTCCCTAAATTATTTCATACTGCATGTATTGTCTGAGGAAACATGTTATGGAAAGCTCTCCTCTTTTCGTGTCTTAGTGTAGTTATTTGTTTTTAATTTGTTTTAGGGGCGTTCACCCACTACTATCACCATTGATGTGGTAGGGAAAGAGGTTAGTAAAAGTGCCTTGTTTTGATCGGTTACTTCAGATGATTGAGAGTCAATGAGAGGCAGGAGACTAATGCATCTAGGAGAGGGAATTCGCCATCCAAGAAGGCCAAAATTCAAACTGGTCACACTTCAGGGTTGCATCCGAATCATATTGTACAGCATAATAAATGAATGAATGTACTGCTTAGTAGATTCCACTTGAATATCTGTATACTTAGGCCAGTTTCATTCAGGGTTTTGCTTTGGAAGTGAAAGGTTTACTTTGTTGTCTACTTACTGACGCTTTGTTTATTCAAACACTTGGACTAGTTGACTAGTTGTTGGTCTTTTTGTAAATTTTACTTTAATATTTCAGGAGATGTACGAATTATTAGCCATTCTGGATTTCAACAATGAGCGGAAAAGGATGTCGGTAAGTAGTTTAGCCAAAACTATTCATCATTGAAGCCGTCAGCTACACGGCGATGCGTTGAAGAATTCACCCGTACAAGAGTTGGAATAGTCGTCGCCTATTCCTCCGATAGCTCCAGAAAACCGCATGACACACAGGGGTTCACCTTGAGAAAAACAGTACTGAGAGGGAATTCTGGTTTGTCTTTCTTATAAACTGTTTCTATTTTGAGTGTAAAAGTGCAAATACATGGTAACTTGAACTTCCACAAGAAGGAAGAATAGAGAAATTCTCAACTGACTATCGTAAAACCAAAGTAATCAATCTGGCCTGTCAAAAAAAGACACAGGCAATCCAGTGACCAATCAAAACTCGAAACAAATACATGTAGCCGGCGCGAAGCGCGGGAAAACGCGTGTGAACGAGTCAAGGTTGGTTGTTTTTACTTCTGATTGGCTGAGAAACTGGCGCGAGTTTTTTAAATCAATCACTACGCGTTGTAATGCAAACCCAAAGCAAATGCGAATTAGGTTCAGCACTCAAGTGAAAACCGTTCTAACAGGTTGTTTTGCTTCTGTTATCTGTAGGTCATTGTCCAGCGAGGTGACCAAATAAAACTCTACTGCAAAGGCGCTGGTTAGTCTTTGCTTTTTTGCGATTGCTTCCCTTTTCTTCCTTTTCTTTTATGTAGAAATTATGAACTTTCGCTGAATGCGATTATGTTGTGACCTTTTCTCGCAGATACCATTGTGTATGAGCTTCTCGATCATTCTTGTAAACCGCTCATGACGAAAACAATGCAGCATTTGAACGTAAGTCCTCAAGCTCCTCTGCACAGAGACCTGCTTTCATTTGTCTTTATTTTCGTGCAGTCGTGTGCACGCAAATTGTAACCTCGCTGTCTTGAATTTCCACCTCAGGTCTTTGCAGCCGAAGGTTTACGTACCTTGGTAACGGCGTATAAAGACATATCTCTGGACGCTTACAAAGAATGGGAGGCTAAATACAAGGAGGCGAGGTAAGCGTGAAATTGGTGGTAGGGTTTGTTTGTTTGTCTTGCTGCTTTCATGAATGTCCAGGCTATTAAAACTTGAAACTATTCATAGTCATGTAGATTTGTTTAAAAGTTTTTTTTTCTTTTTCGTTTTCAGTTTGGCCATGGACAATAGAGAAGAGCTAGTTCAGAAGGTGAATTTATAAAATTTTTGTGTACATATTGCAAGACTACGTTACGGATGACGCATCTTTAAAAATTTAGCCTACGTTTTTCAAGATCATCGTTTTGTATTGTCATTGTGGTCACAGAAAAGCAGAGTACATGTAATAACTCAGAGGAGTTTTCTTGTGTCCCAGGTTTACGAGGATATTGAGCAGAACTTAATATTGATCGGTGCAACGGCAATAGAGGACAAGCTTCAAGATGACGTCCCGGATACGATCGCTACTCTAGCAGAGGTAAGGAAGTCAGTCTGGGGTCAGCGAGAAACGTATCTTTAGAATCCAAAGAAAGCCAAATCAAAGAAGCGCGATAACTTGGTAATGGTCGGGTCGCCCACTACCTCTTGGAACGAGTTACAGGTCATAACTATGCCCCTAGCCCGAATAACAATAGAGGTGGTGTTACAGAGGGCGAATGAAAATAGAGGTTCCTTAGGGTTAGTGTCTTACTGTAATGTTCCTGTACAACGTGAATGGCAGTGATTGTTACGGAGCTATGTGTTGAGTCAAGCTACGCAACCCTTAAGAAATCTCATTTACATTGTAACATAGCCTCGCAACGTTTTTTGGATGCAGCCAGCATTGTATGAAGTTAAATAAAGTTCTTTTTGCAAAGATTGCCGTACAGATAGTCGATTATTTTAAATTTATGCTATATTGGTACTAAAATTCAAACTAAACTAATGGTCTTTCGTTCCCTTTGTCAACAGGCAGATATCAAAATCTGGGTTTTGACTGGAGACAAAGTAGGTCAGTATGATCAATTTTTTCTTGCCTCTGAAAAAAGGCGGCCTTGCTTACAACGAGTCTCGTAGCTCTGGCTAGAGCGTCCAACCGGTATCTGGGAGGCCATGGGTGCGATTCCCGTCGGGGACTCGAATTTTTTCTTTGTCCCACGCTCGTGACAAATGAACATATCATCTTTATCATTTATTTTAACGTATTTACGATTTGATACTAAAAACAATCCGTTATGGTAGATGTTAAACAAACAGTTTTACGTAAATTTGGTAGTTTCGGTTTTTTTTTATGGCAGGCGCAGTGGCCTAATGGTTAGAGCGTTAGACTTTAATTCGTAACGAGCGGTCCGGGCTCAAGCCCTGACCTGGTCATTGTGTTCTTGGGCAAGACACTCTACTTTAGGAGTCCGCCTCTCTCCACGCAGGAGTAAAATAAATGTTAGCGAATTGTTGAGGCAACCTGATAGAGTGCTATACGACTATGTAGATTGCCATCCAGAGGGGAGTGGATACCAGTAGTCACTTCATGTTACAGAAACTGTAGTGAAGCACCGGCACTGAGTTGTGAGACCCTTGGCTTGTGAACACTTTGTTGCGTCCTTCTCTGAAGTTGCTTTCATCTGTTCTTTGTTCCATACAGAGACAGCCATCAACATTGGCTACTCGTGTCATCTACTGACTGATGACATGACAGAAGTGTTTACGATTGATGGTGAGACTCTGGAGTCCGTTCAACAGGCCATATCTGAATGCAAGAAAAAGATTTTGGGAGGAGCGTCAGTATCAAAAATACAGAGCAAAGAAAACAGCCTCAAGGATGTCGACGTTGAAGTCATTTCATACAGATCATTAACGGATAATTACACTAAGGAGGGACCATCCTCTACACAGGTTAAAAAAAAAACTTACAATAAGCATGTGCACGCCTGAGCTCAGCCATGACAGTTCTCGGCACTAGCTGGCGGTAGATTGAAGTGGTAATCTTCAACTCCGAAGAATAATCGACATCAGTGCAATAAGGAAAACTATGATTGGTCGTTCTGGTTATGTCAAGTCTAGTGTTGATTGGCTGAAATTTTCAGTTACGCTTGTGAATTACCGACCTCGTTATCTTGTAGAAGTTTATACCTATTATCGTGCGTCATTTCATTGAAATCGCTGAACACTAAGAACTGTTTCTATTGTGCTTACAGAAGGCAAAGAAAGAAGAAACCTTTGGACTTGTTATTCCTGGAAAGAGTTTAGTAAGTTTAACCTTTTTTAGTTTTTTACCTGTTGTGTATATGTGTGGTGAAAGGTGTTTTCCCTTAGCAATTACGATGTAATCCTAAAATGTTATTTACTTTTCCCTCTTCTAGGCTTTTGCACTTCACGAAAGTTTAGAAAAAGAATTCCTGTCTTTGGCTTGTCTGTGTAAAGCAGTAATATGTTGCAGAGTCACCCCTCTTCAAAAGGTAATCAGCTTTCCAACGAACCTGATTTCGTAACATTCTGTAAAAATTCTGCGCCGTTTTCCATTTATTGTTAATTTCCATTTGTAAGAGCCTTCCGGCTGGGTTTTGCTCTTCATATCACTTGTGGAATCGAAGCCATTTCATCAGATTATTAGGTTATTGTGCGTAGAAACGACTTCTAACCCAAAGCACTTATGTCCAGGATTTAACGCAGGTATTGTTTAACAAGTACTTCATACATTACTGGGTTATTGCCCATTTTCATATTACTTCATATATATTGGAAAGAATTGATTACTGAGATTACTCAGATTACTAGCCTGCGAATACAGCCGCCTCTCCACGCTCCGGCCCGCTTGCTGCGTTGGAGGGGAACGAACGAACGAACGAACGAACGAACGAACGAACGAACGAACGAACGAACGAACGAACGAACGAACGAACGAACGAACGAACGAACGAACGAACGAACGAACGAACGAACGAACGAACGAACGAACGAACGAACGAACGAACGAACGAACGAACGAACGAACGAACGAACGAACGAACGAACGAACGAACGAACGAACGAACGAACGAACGAACGAACGAACGAACGAACGAACGAACGAACGAACGAACGAACGAACGAACGAACGAACGAACGAACGAACGAACGAACGAACGAACGAACGAACGAACGAACGAACGAACGAACGAACGCAGCAAGCGGGTCGGAGCGTGGAGAGGCGGCTGTATTCGCAGGCTATGAGATTACTTGGGATGCTTATTATAAAGAGCGTGCATATCATTATCGTTCAATCCCGGACATATCGGGAAGCCCAAGCGTGGTCTTGGTGACGAGGTCATCAATTCCCAGACGTTCCCTTTCAGATAGATCATGCCCCGGTTGTTCAAAGGGCGTATAACGCTATCCAGTGGATAGCATAGTTTGTTTTGTTAACATTTGAACAATTGGGCCCATCGCCAGGGTGATTTTCCTAGATAATTTACAGGGAAGGGTGAGTTGTTTGTGTGTTTGTTTTTCGTAGGCATTAGTTGTACAGTTAGTTAAAAACAATTTACAAGCTGTGACTCTAGCCATTGGCGACGGAGCAAATGATGTCAGCATGATTAAAGGTATGGCCATCTTGAATTACATTTAGTGCTCGTAATAGTTGAGTTTTGTAGGTAAAAAATCTAACATTCACAGCGACTGCAGCCGAAATCAATTTACATTGCATTTGAATCAGTTCCTGTGTACCTTATTCATTTGCGGTTTGTTTTCAGCTGCTCACATAGGTGTTGGAATAAGTGGTCAAGAAGGAATGCAAGCTGTGCTAGCGAGCGATTTCTCCTTCGCTCAGTTCAAGTATCCTTAGCAACTGAGACTACCTTAAAATTCCGAAAATAATCCCTGAGCTTATATTTCATCAAGACCCCTATCAGGTGGTTTATTTCCGGGGAAAGCTATATACGGTGTAGGGGGTGGGGGATCTTTTCGGATGGAAATATGTTTAGGTGTATATTTGGAAGGGATACTTCGTCTGAAAATGTTTAGGTGGATACAAGAGTATCACATGATAAAACTCTTTAGGCACAACGATATGAAGTCCTACAGTCGTTTAATGGACATTATTACAAGTCCCTCAGCAAAGTCTAACGAAGTCAAATACAAAGCAAGCACTACAATAGGCCATTTCCGAGTTACCCTTTGCCTCTGTTTCAAAACGAGTCTACGTGCGAAACCATTCATATGAAAATGAGTTTCACCTACATGTCCATTTTCATGCAAATCAAACTCATTTTCATGTCAATGGTTTGGCACGTAGACTCGTTTTGAAACTGAGGCAAAGGGCAACTCAGAAATGGCCTTTTGAGGGGCTTATCATCGGAGAAGTTAGTTAGGTAGAATGTGCCGAGGTAATCAAAAGCACGTTTTCCTTAACAATTTGTTCAGGTATCTTCAGAGACTCCTTCTTGTCCACGGTCGGTGGTCGTACTTTCGAATGAGTAAATTTTTAAACTACTTTTTCTACAAGAATTTTGCCTTCACCCTGTGTCAACTGTGGTACGCATTTTATACTGGTTTTTCTGCGCAGGTAGAGTGAATCGTCACGTTGTGTATGCATGCATGCTATTTCTCATCTATACAATAGAATCCTGATTTCTCGAACATGTAGGGGAAATGAAAATTGCTTCGAGAAATCGGGGGTAAGATTACAGAGAAGTACTATCCAAGGGAAATGAAAATTGGTTCGAGAAATCGGTGGTAAAATTACAGTGAAGTACTATCCAAGAGAAACGAAAATCGGTGGGAGAAATCGGGGGTAAAATTACAGAGAAGTACTATTCGAGAGAAACGAAAATCGGTGAGAGAAATCGGTGGTAAAATTACAGTGAAGTACTATCCAAGAGAAACGATAATTGCTTCGAGAAATCGGCTGTTTCGCTCGCGAAATCGTGATTCTGCTGTACTATGTAGTTGGAGTCTTTCAACCCTTGTAAACATTATGCTTCTGGTTTCATCTGGTTCATGAGGACTGATGAACAAATAACCGTAATTACGTTGGGATTTCCTTTTATTGTGATCGTTACTAAGTTTAAAATGACTACAAAATATTTGATACGAGCACTACCGTTCAGTGATTTCAAAATGTCCGTTTCAGCTTCACGCTACCCCAAACACCCCTGCCGCCAGGGCCAGACTGCTGGTGAAAGAATCTTCATTTATTTACTTCATTAAAACTCTCTGATGTGGGTTTTTCGGCATCAATTAAAATTACATGCGTATAGTCGCAAGATATGCTTCTTTATGCTTGCGTGCACCATTTGAAGACAGTCCCAGGGGCAGGCACTATTACAGGAAAATTCTTTGTTGAGGTTTATGAATTGTTTCCGATCCAGACGAGCACTCCAGTTGACCTTGTTCCCAGGGTCCCCTCCCTCTGGGATTGCGAACATTCCGTTACGCCTTGTTGCTTAGCAACGTCCCTGAGTAAAACCGCTGGTTTGTTCTTCCATTCCCAGTTTGGATCATGAACTGTGTTCTGCTCATATTGAAGATCTGGGCCCGGTTGCATAAAACGCCCGTAATACTTACGGGTACACATAGGTGTACTCATAACTTACGTGAGTTGCATTAAATCACTTAAGTGTTTCACTTACGGAGCGCACATAAGTGGCTGCACTTACGATTTTTGTAAGTGTGTACCTAAGTGTCGTTTATGCAACAGAAATTGCGGGTGTTGCATAAAACGTTTTTTACGTCAAAACAGCCCGTAAGTTTACGGGACCTATATAGGTCCCGAATTTTTACTGAAGTTAACGCGAACTTTTTCTGACAGGTGAAAGGAAAAGGTATTTTCTTGTTTAAGTACTTATACAGCGGAACCTCGATTTAACGAATCTCTATTTAACGAAAACCTCGATATAACGAACGGTATTCTTTGCCCCAGCAATAGTAAAATGTATGAAAAAGAACCTCGATACAACGAACCCTCGATTTAACGAACGAATTTGGCCAGTCCCCAGCGACTTCGCTAAATCGAGGTTCCACTGTAATGCCCTTTATGATCCAATGCCCACGTTTTAATCTTGTCCTTAAAGGAACCCAAACATGTCAAATGGATATTAAAGTAAAAACACAGTTCATACTATAATTAAACAGAATTAAGCGGGCTTGATGAGTTCCACTCACTTGTTTACTCAAACTCAAATGTATACTTTTCTCAAATCCACAAAGATACATCCCTTTAATCGAATTACAAAATCTTTGAAAAACTTAACCCTCAAATTTCGACACGTTTTTGTCGACCCCTTCAGTTTCATTGCCGTCTTGGTACATGCCATCGGTATCGTTGTCACCAGTGGCGTCTGCATCATCATTTTCAACTTCAAGCGGAACGCCCATCTTTTTTAGAATACCGATTTGTATGCCTTGTTGTAGCTCTTTTGCACTAAACGTGTTTACCAATGAGGGTCACGATCAATAAACTTGATTTCCGTTTCATTAGCGTGTTCTTAAACTTCGGAGTTTTGCAAACGAGCAAACCGTATATCTCTGTCGTGTTCTTTTATCCTTTTTTGCATCGCTCTCCCTGTTTCCCCAATATATACTTTTCCGCATTCACGAGGAATCTCACAGACAACACTGACTTGTTTAGTTAGCTCAGGGGCGTCTTTTGGTCGCACTAAGTGAGACCTAAGAGTTGTGTCTTTTATTTACGTTTATTGTGTCCTAAGCAGCGAAGCGCTATCGTCAATTGCTGTGCAGCTTTAAGGGCGTGGTTTCGTGTTGTGCCATACTCTAGCCCTATACACACCCTATTTACAAGCTCGTAAATTCTGGGTCTTGTCCTTCGAGTCTCTTCTGAAACTTTTTAGTTAGGTAGCGAAAAACATATGACTAGATCAATAATGAGTAGCTCAATACCAAGTCAGGAATTAGTGAAAAAACGAAACTCTTTGATTAAGTTTTTCAAAATAAAATGATGAAAAAACTTTCTTTTGAAAAAACAGAGTCGGAGTCATTAATAAAATGACCACAACAAAATTAAGTGTGACCTTAAGTAAACCCGTAAGTTACCCCGTAAGGCAAATATTTAAGAGTGTGCTAAGTATGTTCCATGCAACACCCGTAAGTGTACCCTTAACGGACTCGTAAGTGTCCTACCTAAGTTTGCACTTAAGTAGACGTTTTATGCAACCGGGCCCTGGTTATTTTAATGGTAAAGTTTATTGCTATTATTTCACTCTTTTCAGACACTGTATGATGCATGGTTCATCTCATTTTATAACGTATTTTTTACCTCGGCGCCAATCGTGTTCTTAGCTGTCCTTGATCAGGTAAATTGTTTTATAGTAGCTTTGTTAATTGTCTAATTTGGGTATTTCCATTGGGAAGATACGAATGCGGGAAGTTAGTAACAAAGCAAGTTCGCTTGTTGTATTGAGACAAACTGAGATCGGTGGGATCTGAGGGCGAGGAGTTCTTTCCCGTTCCGTTTCGCCTATTTCAGTTGCACGTTTGTATCAGTCGTGTGTTAGGTAGGTAGATTTGGCGGCGATTCTTGTGGGAGTAAGAAACGTAGCGAGTGAGGTGTGAGGAAGATTGACGGTACGATAAGGATGTGCAAAGTAACCGCTATGTCCAGGATTTAACCCGAGTATTGTTCGACAAGTACTTCATATCTGACAAAATAATGTGTGTTTTGGTGAATTTTTATTAACGAGGACACTTTGTGATGCTTATCATAAAGTGCTTGCATCTGAACGTAACTAGGCAACGATCATAATTTTGGAATGTCTTATTTGCAGGACGTATCGGAGACCAGTTGCTCCAGGTATCCTGGTTTGTACATACCTGGCCAAAAGAATCTATTGTTCAACAAGAAAATCTTTTTTATGAGCTTGTTGTACGGAACCCTGACATCCTTAGCGATCTTCTTCATTTCATATGGTGTCTTCAGTGATCGAATAGCGAGTGATGGCTTAGAAAACTCTTCTGTGTCATTCTTTGGCACTGTGGTGGCAGCTATTCTTGTGGTCGTTGTAAACATCGAGGTGAGGAAACAAACATTCCACAATAATACTGATAAAATGCTGAACTCTGCTTGTCTTATAGGCGTTGTATAAGATTTCGAGTATTTTAATCTAGTTTCTAAGTTTCTATTCCAGTAGTGAAAAGGAAAACACCGTTTACGGTCATTCCTTTGAAATAGATCCTGCACAGAGATTTCCGTCAAATTTTTCCTATTGATTGTTTTTCTCACTGGGATTTTAAATTGTATAATTAAACTGGAAAATCCCCATACTTGTTTAGGAGAAGCAGCACCTCGTATATACGCAATAATTCCTGATAATATCATCAGATTATATTCACGATTCCTTGCTAAATTCACGTTTTCGACGATTGTTTCTTCTTATTCTACACTGGGAATCAGTCTACATTTATTTTTTCAGGAAGAAAGCTATTGCTCAATTGAAACCAAGAGAGAATAAAATGGTAGGGCATTGCGCAGTAAAGATGCACAGTGCAAAACCCTTGAAAAAGTCAAAAGCCAAAAGACACTCGTAACCACTATGCTTGCACGAGGTTTTGATCTCAAATTGAATAAGTTTAGCAGACTTTCAAACTCTGTCCTTGTGTTTGGGAAAAATCGATTAAAATATATAGCATGCGGCAACGAAAACTGATTACAGCTTGCTCTCCCTTTAACGATTCAGCTCATTGTGCTCTAAGCGTTTTCCGTGTATGATTCACAGACGAAATGCGTCACAGCTTGAACCATAACTGCAGCAAACTCCCCGAGATAAATAGTCGGAAAACTTAGGTACAAACGGTATTATTTAAATCACACCTTAAATTTACAAATAATAACCCTGGAAATCCTTTTAAGATTTCAAATAATGTTGTGTATTTTTTGTCCTCGTTAGATCTCGTTTCTCACGCAGTATTGGACGTGGATTAATCACTTTTTCGTTTGGGGAAGCATCGTGTTTTACTTCGTGTTCTACTTTGCTTTCTACGCGGAGTTCGTGTTCAACCTCTTTCCTCAAAATCATTACTATGGTATGCAGTTCGAGGTTTACGGCAATGGAGCCTTCTGGTTTTGTCTGTTTCTCGTTCTTGCCGTGACAATTACACCTCGTTTGTCTTACTACTTTATTGAGAACGAACTGTATCCATCACTCAGCGACACTGTAAGGCGACAAGAGGCGCACAAGAGACTCCATTCCAGTGCTCCCTTGATAGAGTATAAGCCTCGGCTGGTTCGTAGGCGAAGCTCTAAGCGCTCCAGTTATGCCTTTGCTCATCAAGAAGGATTTGGCAAAATTGTCATGTCACCTGCGACGTTTCTGAGGAAAAAACTTCGCGGTCCAGGCCCGTCAAGCAAAAGCAATGTAGTAACATTATGATTCGGTGTATTATTTTATCATTTATCGGCCGTGCACTCCCAACTTACATTGCTAGGCAAATTTAAAGTTAGTGCGAGTTCTGGAAACTTCTACAGTTGAATTTGAAGTGCATACGAACCGACATTTTTAGCTCTGTTGTTATTCATATAACTTCAATGCTACGAAAAAGCATGTGACTTGACCGAGCGTAGTGATACTTAAGCGAAAAATATGGGACATTTTCCGCGCTAGGACTGTAGCTTCGTGAGGTGTGCATGTTTTCACGAAATTCTCGGTTCGTCTGCACTTTTTAAAACGTACGCCGATTTATCGTCTAGTTAGATCAAGATATATTTTATATTTGAAGATCTTGAAGCAAAGATCGTTAAAATATCGAAGCCGAAACCTGGTATATTTTGGTAACTAGGTTATTTGATGTTCGCAAGTAGATTTTTTAAACCCAGTTTACCCCAGAGGGAAAATAGCTCAGAAAGCCTGGCCTTTGAATGAAGTACCTCCTCCTCCTTTTTTTTTTGTCAAGGAGAAACGACTTCTTCAACTATTTGATCTACGTAGTTATCTTAACCATGATTAACTTAGATTATGGTGCGAAAACGTTTTCTTCACCATTATATCTGACAAAATTCGCGTTCGAAAACTTGCAGTCGTTCCCGACAAAGTTGTTCGTTTTTATTAGTATTAGTTTTTCACATAAGTATAGTCAATGGCTAATGCTTTGATCGCATTATGACCAACATTTAGCGTTTTAATTTGCCGGTAATTTTACCGAGTCATCGTTGTTGTGTGTTTCCAACAGCATGCCATCTGAGAACGCTGCTAAACTCGGCATTTGTCAACTCGCACCGGCCCGTCATGTAAAAGTGGTCAAGATCTTTTTGCACAAAACTGACTGAAACCAGAGCATGTTTTGAAAGGGTGCCCCTGGATTCCATTTAGCCATATAGCATTTTCCAATGCCAACGGTTCTGCTGGCCAGCGTCAATGAGCCCGTGGGCGGGAATGTACTTCATATATGGTAATTTTAAATTACCATACAAACCCATTTTAACTTTTTACATTCAAAACGGTAAGAATTCAAATATGATGAACACCGTGTTAGTTATGCAACCATTTTGTCATTATAATATTAAATTAATGTTTAGTAGCTGTTTCCACCTTTTGTGGAATTGAGGAAATTTGCTTTTTTATCAAACGGTAGAGTATTTAGGGTTCCTTAAAATTATAGCAAAAGCTTTGTAACTTAAATAAAATGTCAAGAAAATATTATTTCTTGTACTTTTATGGTAAAATGTCAGTGATGCTAAACAATTTGATTGCTCGTTCAATCATCTATCCATTCATTGTTTATTACCAAGTTATTTATCCTCTCGCCGTTCTTTGCGCCCCCCTCACCCCACTCACATTTAACCGAACGTCTGGCACATGCTACTGGGGACGAGAATACCGAGGGTCCTAAATTACAAATGGGAAAGCCATTAGGAACTAGTACAGGAGTGTTTCGTATAGCTTACTTCTACGGTCATGGATCGAGACTTTAAAATAGCGAAACACGAGACAGTCCATAGCTGCACTTTCTTTCGATGCACGTTTTCAAACGGAGGACACCTGACTGAATCATGATCTCAGCATCACATGACGTGTTACCAGTTAGAGATTTTGTTTTCCACGTTTATTATAGCTGAAGTTGCGGTTTGTTCGTTCCACGTTTCGTTTTCACTGCTCGCATGATTGAAGTGCACGTTTTGATCACTTCTGGAATTAAATACTTTGCATGATGTTTCAAATCTTATCAGTTATGGGTATATTGAACACAAACACGCACTAAGACATGCACTGAAGAGCTTTTAAAACATTTTAAAAACAAAGGCAGGTGAATGAAACATCCATGGACAGAGAAAGCTGACAAACTTGCAGCCCCTCTAGACTAAACAAGAAAACGTTTTGCTGATGACATTTCACCCTAGTCTTGAAAACCATTCCACTTTTAAACTTCCAGTTGACATAGATTCACTTTCCAAAATCTTTCAGTGACACGTTTTACTCGCTTACACAAACTGCGCTCAAAATTGACCTTCTTGTATTCTAAGTGATTGCAAAATATCTGGTCGGGGTTATGGTTAGTCTGCATTCTTCATTTTACATTGACTAAAGCTGCAACGGTCGCAGACGTTTGTCTTGTATCTGCAGATACTCAGAGCATCAGTCATTTCAAGCAAGCAAGAATAAAAAGCTAAAACAAAACAGGGTGTCTTGATGTCTGATTATATACTGGGTCTCGCGGTGCTTAAAGTCGCTTTTGGGTCGTTTTGTTTTGTGAGGTTGCTGCGTCGCAAAGGGAAAGAGAAGAAGAATTTTGGTGCTAAGCTCCCATATCCTATATCCCATATCGAACTCCTGTAACTATAGCTGGAATGAGAAAGGTAACTACCGTTATGAACACCTGAAGGAAATAATAAAGACAGAAACGAAGGGTTAAACTTCAGTCTTATTGAAGAAATCCCTGTGAATAATTCGTGCATTTAGCAATATTTTCGCCCAGAAAAAGGTAAAAGATACATCAATTTAGACAATATGAAGTTGTCTCAAATACCTTTAACTTATTTGGTATTTGTGGTAGATTTACCCCAAAAAAAGTTCAACGCGAAATAGAAAACGCGACCAACTCACTAATCCACAAAATGGCTTGCTTATGGATAGCCAAGTGCAAGTTAGTTGGACGAATGCCATACCATTACATCGTTTCGCTTGTTATTCTATGAGGTAAAAGTCAAGTAGGCTGTTCCAGTGGTTAGTGGGGAGCAGTCCCCTCGCCATTTTTCCGCTCGCCGTTCGTCACGCAACTCCAAATTTCGCGCTGCTCCCTAACTAACCGAACGCCTGGAACAGGTTTAAGTCAAGTCACTCGTGGGAGTGACTTGGTTTTGGTTTCGCCCCAACTCACCACCCCTGGTCTCCCAAGATGCACGCGATTATTCGCAGCCTCGATCTCAGGCTCTCTACTTTCGCTCCCTGGGTTGGGATCGAGATTGGAAGGATACGACGTTTTTTACCCGCCATGCAAAGGTGGTGCGCAGCCACAATGCCAAGCCATGCACCCAGGCACGCACCTTCGAAATGACGCTCGGTGAATTCCGAAAACGCTCAGCACTCGATAGTTGTTGCCGGAAATCGGAAAGAAATTGATCATTGTTTCTCCCGTTACCGTCAACCTCGTTCCCAGGCAGGTTTCCATGTGGTGTCGGAATGAAGTTAGACAATACTGAGCACCGGAAGTCGCTACGCCAGGCCTGCCTGCTCGAGCTAATTTTTCCCTGTCGTTTGCCCGAGTTTCTGTAAAGCGCCTGGGGTTATAGAAAACGCAAGAAACTTAATGATTAGATAACAAAATAGAAATAGGAATCTGCATTGGCATATTCTTAATCCACACTTTACAGGATCGAATTAAAATTTAGAAGTGTTAATTTACACTATTTTTTAAAAGGACTAACTTTAGTATCGCAACTGTTTCATCCAGAGGCAATCGATCTAATATGTATCCCAGTTGAAATTGCCATTAGCCTTGAAGGTATTATTTTACTCTTTTGAAATGATGCTACAAATTTCGCTCATTTTGAGGCGGGAATAATTAAGCGCATAATTATGACGAAATGAAAAAAATGAGGGTCCGTCTTCAAACAAGTAACGAAGGTTCAACGGTTTTAAATCAGTTGCAAACAAGACTTATTGAATCTGCGCCAGAGAAAACAATGCTTCTATCAGTTTTGATTATCACTGAATTTTATCACGTATCAATATTTAAATTTAATTCAATAACCATGGTTATGGACGCCTCTTTCATAGCATTCGACACGCGTTCATCACTTTGTATCAAGCGCTCTCAGTAATGGCAGACAGAGACAAGCCAAAAATGAAAGTTTCGCTTTCCCGTTCTAGATTCCCAACTTTCCTGTTCGTCGTACTTGTGTTTATAATCTTTGTTTTAACGTACTTCTACTGGACTCTCTCAACTTCCAACCAAGACCTTCGCAGAGAATTAAAAATTATAAAAATACGACAGTTGATGACAGAAAGAAAACGCAGTGCGTTGGAAAACCAAGTCTTTGAGGTGGAGAATGAAAGGAGTTTGTTAGAGGGAGATTTGGAAAAGGAGAGGTCGATGAGACTTGGAAATGAAGACACGGCTATGCAATTGTCTTCTGAACTACAGAGGCGAATGGAACAGCTTTATATTGCAGAGGAAAACGAGGTTGGTTACACACAGGGATGTAAATAATTTGGTAACTTAATGATCGAACTTTACTTAACATAACATTTGTGTAGTTTTTTTTATTATTATTTCCGCGAGGGTTTTATTTTTGTTATTTACCGGCGATTCGCGAAAACTCGTCTCTATGCGGTTAGTGTGATAAGCAGGGTGCCGGACTAATGTGTGTGTCACGAAAATTTCTCCCGCGAAAGTTTAACCGCCGGTTCCCCAAGTATAAACAGGTTGTGTTGTATAAAGTGGCATTACGGGGAAACTATTGAGTGGTGTTTAGTCTACGTGCAAAGCTCATCCTTGTGCTGACTCTAAACATGTGCCGGTTCATTGTAAAGCTTTGCATGATCTCATCAACGGAACATCAGCATGCATTGCGGACATACAGAAGCCAACTAAATAAGCCACAAACACTGCTTCCGTCTGACTTTGAAACTCAGTCAGAGCAGTAGAGCAACGGTGATTTAATCTGGAGGACATGGCTTTGAATCGCAGCGAGGTAAAGGATTTTTTCTTTGCCTCGTGCCGGACTTACTTTCTCGGGCTTATTCTCAGCAGAACAACTCCTTGATTTCAAAAGAAGCAAACTGCGCCTCCGAAATGTCTCTCACACGCATGCGCTAACATGTAACTCATTACAAAGAAATAACCTTTACTCCGAATTGAAAAAATTGAACTAACAGCTCAAAGCAGAAAAAGGCTATCTATTTCTTATGTTTTACATAATTATATTCATACAGAAAGACTTGTTTTCGTCACTTCTAATTGATTTGCCAGTTTCTTAGCAACCCAAACTACAGTCGGATCTCTCCTTTAACCTCTTCAGTGGCCATACTGGAATAGAGGGCTGAATTTTCTGGCTAGAGATTTAAATAAAAATATATTATATGAGAAACGTAATAAATATAAGATACCAAACAGAATTAAATTTCATGGTTAGCTTTCATGAGCTGTAAAACGCGAGTTGGATCAATGAAAAATCATGGTCTTTTTAGAGAGGTGGAATCATCTTACCAAGTCACTGCTAGTTACAATGAAGAAGAGCAAGAGAGCAAATTATACATGTAACGCATAGCTATGTTGGCAACTTTTAAAACTTTTCATAATATTGGAGAAATGTCAAATAGTATTTTCTCAAATTATCGACTGCTAAACCCTGGAAATGACTCTTGCATTCTGAAGGCAGGATGGAGGTTTTAGAAATCAATTGTTCATTTCACTAACCCTTGACGCAGAGACTGTTGCCGGAAGTACGTGATCCTGATTCAAAAGCAACGACAGCTGATAAGCCGTAACCCTCTGCTGTTTTCAGGCTCCTTTGTTTGGGCGTCGTATACACGTTGCGGTCGAATCACGCCCAAACAAAAGAAAACAAAATTTCAGCGAAAAAAATTTTGTGGTTTCCCCCACCCCACCCCACCCCCAGCACTTGCAGAGGAACAAGTCTTTCAGTGTCGCAAAGATCTCTGGGACTGTGAACAAGTCGCTGCGTTCAAAATGGCGTCTAATGGCATAGTTTTTAGGCCAGGCAGAGGTCCCTCTTTCATCCTTGTAGGGCTTGTAGTCATTGTCATCATACTGTTTTATAGTTATTGGGGTGTTTCTTCCAAGAACAGTAAGTTACTCAGAGATGTTAGTGTTCTACAAGACCGGCTACGCGTTTTAGCTGCTCGCAAACTCACGGCAGACAAAAAGGGTTCTGCGCTGATGAGCCAAATCACTCAAATGCAAGACGAAAAAGCGATGGTTATGAAGGACAAAGCTTCGAAGGAGTCCACAATATCCAAGCTTACCGAAAACTTGCAAAACAAAGAGGGTCAGGTGGAAAAATTCAAAGAACAGGAGGTTGGTATAGGTTCCTGTTTTCGTTTCGAATCGTTTATCAAGCAAGCGCATTAGCATTTGTGATTTTTTTAAACTCTGTAGCTGGCATTTATTTAATAATATACTGTTTCTTTGCGATAAAGAATGTTATTTTTTTAATCTTAAAGTGTTGTGGGGTCCATGTAAGAAGTCCTCCACATTTCATATTCATATTGAAGTACGTAAACTTTCATTTTAGCTCTGCACAAATTACAACATCTCGTATCGTAGCAACTTATTTTTGCTGTTGAACACGTTTAAGTTTATGCTAATTTTTTCGTATTTTAACAGAGCCAATTTAAAAATTTTAAGTGTGTGGCTCGTTTTACTTGCTAAAATTAAAACCAAAATAGAGACCATTTACTTTTTTTGTTAATCACTTTGTGACAAAATCTCTTTAGTGTCCCAACACTATCCACAGTTAGGTATTTTTATTTTGCTCGATTACTTAATACAGCTGAATACAGACACAATAGAGAGCACAAAAGGTGTCTACATATAACTGCACTCGGAAGATTGTAGGCGTTAATAACAGGAATGGCTCCGACCTGCGAGTGCACTGGGAACGAGTAAAGTTATAGCAAAAAATAGCACTCCGGTTAGCCTACTATGCATTCCGGTGAGCCTACTTTTCACTCCGGTTAGCCTACTTTTCACTCCGGTTAGCCTACTATGCATTTCGAGCGTACTATGCACTTCGGTTAGCCTGTTTACGGTTAGCTCTTCATATTTGTAAGGGTAGCATGTTATATTCTTAAAATTATCGGTTCCTGGAGCCAGCTGCCTGGTGGCATAGTGGTCATGAGACACGCTCATTAGTGGGATAACCCGGGTTCGATTCTACCTCGGCGCACTTTATATTGAATATTTTCTTTTTTCACTTTAATAAAAAAAATCTAAGTGTCCGGAGCCATTCCTGCATTTAACGCCATGTCTCAGAAGATCACAAATGATGTGCAAAACAAGTGCAAATATCTCACAGCACCATAAAATGCTTACATAGTTATAACCCCCCTGGTTACAGGCATATCCATCCTACTGTATACATGTAGGTTACACTGAATGTCTTCCACTTGAGCATTTGCAAAATGTGTATAGAATTACCTGTGTATAACTTATTTGAGACCCTGCCACGGTAAATTCCAACAAGCGACATGGCCCAAAAAGTAGCGACAGCACATAAAATAAAACCGCAACGAACAGCAATCCTAATGGAAAACTTAAATCCCGACAAGGACAAGCAATTTTCCTTTAATTCAACTACTGACAGCGACGTGAAGTACGATAAAACCGTGACACAGGACATTTTTAAATTTAGACAAGCGACATGGGACCCCCCCCCCCTGGCAGGGCCTCGTATTTTATCAGGTGGTAGCAAAAGGTGGTGAGAGCACATCTGAAGCAAAGAATTCTGTGAAAAATGCAAACAAAACTTGTGATGAATTCAAAAGGGTACAGCTTCCTTAGACACAGGCAAACAGTGACTGTTCAGTTTACTGTCACACTTCACACTGAAACTACAGTATGATGACTTTTTATTATTTAACATTTTTGTATGTTAGTCAAAAATTTACATGAAACTTACCATTATTGACAGTGTCTATGAACAGCAGACATGTATTTTGACAGCGAACTTAGACCGCTGGGCCAGTCCTTCCCAAGGAAACACCTGGATCATGAATCCTAAAAATCAAGATCTAGATTTGATCTGACGAATCCACTTGAGGTGCAGCTTTCTCAGATTCAAAAATCCATGTTTTCATTTTAGTGAGGAATGCAAAATCCATTTGTGGATACAAGAATCTAAATTTGGATTTTCCCAGAGAAGCCACCCTAACATGGTGTATTCCTTTAAGAGGTTGTAAAAAGCTGTCTTTTTTTTGTTACCCCACAACAGTCTTCGAGCTATTTTCTAAGTAAGCAAAATAATTGTTAAAATTAGCAACTGCAGTGCAGAATGGAGGTTGGGTGCCTGCAACATCCAGGAGCCTCATCTATTGGCAGCCAGCTCCTAGATGGAGACTGCTCCCATGGCTGCAAATCCTGGCAACCCAGCCATGAGCCCCACACCGAAGGGAGGCCAGGCACCTATAACACTGAGTAAACAGTGGAAAGTGGGAAGGAAATGGGGGGGGGGGGGCAAGCCTGAGGATGAACTTCTGCATAAAACGCTTGCTGTAAACACTAAAACACACCTCAGTCCGAGAGCACACAAGATCCTAGCGCATGCACATGTTGGAACACTGCTGACTACAAGGGAACATTGGCGCCCTTTGTTGTTGACTCCATTAAATTGCATTAAAATGCATTAAAAACCAATTTTTAGGTGGGGGCACAGTCAGATTTTACGAAAAATGCTACATGTACATGAATCAACCTTTACCAGGCTTTAAACTTAAATAGTTTCCTTTGCTTTCTGAATAATCTTGGTTTTCTTTGTTCATAGAAAAATTACCAGGCAGAATTAGAAACGTTAAAAAGAGGAGTAAACAGCTCATCTTCTGATCTTAGGGCATTGAAAGGTAAGTTCATAAGTTTAGAAAAGAAAGTTTGTAACGTGCTTAGTTGCTTTCCTAAATGCAGGTTCTGGCCAAACCACGTAGTTGTGTGATCACTGCATTCGGATGGTTTATTTTGCAGTGAAAACATCTTGAAAGGATTAGGTGTTGTAAACAAGAGTACTAGTCAAGTTAGAACTTGCAGATTTAATTCATCTTTATTTTTAAAACATTTCTTTCTTTCATTCTGGCCACGGCAGATGAAATTGTATTAAAAATTAAAGCGCTTAGCTGTGATTGCGAAAAGTGTGGCCGAGAATAGGCAAAGAAGCAGTAGTCGCATGGAAATATTTCGAAGTAAATTAAGGCTGAAACAATACAACAGTTCAACAAAACATTTACTAAAGCAGAAAGCTGGATTATTCTACACTTCATATGCCAAAAATTTTCCCCTTTGGAAAGAATATTCAAACAAAATATGAATTTAAGTGCCCGAGAATAGGACGCCGCCGAGAACTGGGCCACATACTGTACATGTATCTTGTCTTGCAAACCTTGTCTGCTGTTGCCTAAAATCACATAAATACAAAGGCCTTTTATTTTTTTATTGAAATCTGATTTATACTTGAGTGCTAAATACTTGGGCCATGTTCATGTGTTGTTGTTTAAACTTTTTCTTTGGTTTAATCTTCTTCAAACCAATTTGTTTGTTTGTTTTTTCTTTGGTTCAGTTTATGATAGTGAATAATAAAAATCAAACTTGTTTGAAAAGTTTTAAACCAAAGATAAGTAAACCGTAGCACATACTGCTTTTTCGAGAAACACACAACAAGACTGAAAGGTAGTATGGGTAGAGGTATTGAGCTGCTGCACGTGTTGAATACTAATGAGATATAACAATAAAATAAACAGGAATTTGCAATTTCTTTCACTAAAGACATGTGGAAACAAGGTACCTTAAGCCACTCTGAATTTTAGAAGGATTTTCCTATTTCAAAGACATGTGACAGTATGCAAAATTCCAGTGAATACCCACACCAACACCCAGACCACCATTCGGTCTTGTCACATGCACCTCAACATATAAGCCAGAATCCATTTTTCACATTGTAGTGTGTGTCAACTGTTCAAACTAAGACAGAATGTTTAAATCTTTCTTCTTAACAGATAGAGCTGATCAGTTGTTACAAAAATATAAGGAAATGAAACAAAGCAATTCTTTACTTCTGCAACAGATTACAAACTTGACATCTGAAAGGTAAGGTTTGTCCTACTTAGAACTTTCACTTACAGTAATACAGTTATTGTACCTCAGCCCGATAGCTGTTTTGATGTCTAATAATTGCATGTAGTGTACGCTATATGGGTACACTGATGTGCCACTGTGAAGGGTATGGTTTTTAAGCACTTCAATTGGTAGGTTATTTACTGACAAACAGATCAGTAGTCTAGACTAGGAATTGACAAGAACCTATTATAAATGGAAATACTGGTAGATATTTTAACTCAACTTAAATAACAACTGACTACAGTAGTGATCAAGTTTCTGGAATATAGCAATTCTGGAATAGGGTAGAGGATTTGGTTTGCTCATTCTTTTAAAAGACCCTATAGTTTGGTTCATTAGAAGTAGGTATCTCCAGTACTCAAAATTAGCGGTTGTCCGATTGCCCGAGACAACTAAAACTTCGTTCGGGCAACCATTATTTAGGAAAAATAAAGGGCTGGTTGCCCAAGAAAAATTCGCCGGACAACCCAGGAAAACATCAAACTACTTTGTCTTACATTACCGTGTTGTGTAATAGAATAAAGAACGGAGGCTATGAACTTGAGACATGAAAATAGCTCTAAATGCAGGGCTCGATACGGTCGCCGATGCGACTAACATTTCATAAGAATTCTGCTTCAGTCACCAAAATGGCGACTACACTGTCTGTTGGACGATGAATAACAGTAATTTCCTCAGACATTGTGCCCTTCCAGAAAGTTATATCGGAAGGTCTTTGCTTCTAAAACGCCCAAAATAAGAAAAGAAGTCAATCCATCCTTTTCCTTCGCTGTAAAAGATTCTGTCACATTGGAAAACTTGCAAATAGCTGACCATGTTTGAAATAGCCCTATAAAGTATAACGCTTTGCAAACCCCTGAGTACGTCAGGTATGCCTATGGATCTCTTGTAATGTATGGCTATCCCCGTTAGCTTCAAAGTTAGTGGCCACAAAATCTTGTATAATGTGTTTGTTTAAAACCTTTTTATTTTTGAATATTTATGTATTCAGTCCTTTTTTTAAATAAATTTCTGGAAATGATTTTAAACACTTTTGAACGAGCCCTATTTGATTTCGCAATCTGGCGACTAAAAATTTGCATTTGGCGACTATTTTTACCTTTTAGTTGCCAAATGTTAAGGACAACCAAGTCCTCATCAGGGCAACCAAAGTCAGTGGCTAGGTTGTCCGGCATTTGCCATAAGGACAACCTGTTTTTTTTTTTCTAATTTTGAGCACTGTCTCTCCAAATTTTCAGAAGTAACAATGAAAAGAAGGTGTTACAATCCTTAAGGTGAACTTGTGCTTTGTAGCTGAAACCTGAATGACTAAATGTTATTATTCAATAATTAATGAAAAGCAAGTCATACATTAACTTATATTGAAAAGCTTTTGAAAACAATGTCAAGTTGTTTAAATCTGTTACATGCATGCTGAGCATTTGGATACAGTCTTGTAAGATTTACATTATGTAATAGTCAATCATAATTTACTTCTTTCTGTATGAGATGATTGATATCTGGTTTAATTTCTTTAATAGAGATCTTTGCCAGAAAGAATTAGCAAAGGTGAACATGGAACTGGAAAAGAAAACTCAAGGTATACACTTACAGCTCAGTGTAATTAAGGTGGTTTATTGCATTTTTATGGGGTAAAAGAGACCACCATGCTCAGATGTGTTTTCTTTCAATCTATAATACAAGTGCTGTTATTGCTTTAATTTGTTAATAACTGTCACTTAAAACACTTGTACTACTGACAAGTCAATGTAAAGTCAAAATGAGTGAGCAAGCTCTTAAGGAGAGGCTATAAGTACTGTACTTGTGAATTTTTAAGAATTCCAAAGAAGTGCAAGAAACACTGAGTGTGCGCTGTGCTCTTCTATGCTCTTCTCTTGTGCTCTAAAACTAATTTTGTTTGCATACATTGACTGATGTCCATTAACTGTGCACTCAGGCATGTTTACTATTCCTTATGTAAAATAACGAAATATTTATACAGCATGTGTAACTAGATAATGGTTTTCTTTCAGATATTAAAGTAGAACCATCAAATAAGGATGACTCGGACAAAACCAATGATGCAAAAAAAGTCAAGGTAACTGATGAAGGACAATCTATTGACAAAGATAGCCAGGAATCTGAAAAGAATGATGAAAATAAAGATGACAAAAATACTGATTCATCCAAGGAGGGAAAAGAAGCAGATGAAGGGAACAAATCTGTACCAAGTGGACGGAGCGTAAAGCAGAAAAATGACAGCAAAGCTGTGAATGTGAG
The DNA here is from genome assembly GCA_963693305.1 of Meandrina meandrites. NCBI lineage: Eukaryota > Metazoa > Cnidaria > Anthozoa > Scleractinia > Meandrinidae > Meandrina > Meandrina meandrites. The sequence continues at coordinate 19,198,589 of OY855904.1, forward strand.
TGCTTCACCTAAAGTTCCTGAAGACATCAAGCCAGATGGAAATGAGTCTCAAAGTGAAGTTAAACAAGCCAATTCCGATAACTCAGAGGAAATAAAAAGAAGTAATGTAAAAGATGAAGAAAATGCAGAGCAGTCAACTGAGGGTGGCGCAACTGAAGACAAGGAGAACCAAGACGAAAGTAAAGAGAAGAAGGATGCAGCTAGTGATAATGAAGAGAGCAAACAGGAAAAGCAGGATGTAGAGAGCCAAGTGAAGAAGAGGAATGCAGCTAGTGAAAATGAAGAGAACCAAAAGAATAAGAAGGATTCAGCCCTTGAAAGCGAAGAGAACCAACAGGAAAACAAGGATGAAGTGAATGAGGAAGATGAAAATGAAGATGACGAGGCTGATGAAGATTTGGATCAGAATAGAGAGAAGGTCAAAAAGAGCATTGATTTAGCCAATGAAATGAAACGCCATATGGTACCATTCCAAGGAGACGGCTCTCAAAAGATGTCTAGAAATTCACAGCATACAAGCACTGTTGAAGATATCAGAAATCTTCAAAAAAATACTGTAAGTACTTGAATTGTACATGTAAGTAAAAGAAAAGTAGAATGTCATATTATCCTTAGAGTTCCTTTTAAGGACTGCTCGATTGAATCAGACAATTGAAATATTGGCCTGTGAACATACATGTTGGGATAGTGTGATCGTGATGTATATATAGATCATAATATTTTTGGTTCCACATTCCTAGTAAACACGCTTAAGGTTATAGGAAACCTTACAAAATTAATGTAAGTAAATTAAAACTATTAAATGATGAAATGCTTTTAAGGAAAACAACCAATTTTTTAAGTTTATAAAACATGTTTCGACAGAGCTTCTGTCATCTTCAGTTGAATGATTTACAAAGCATAGAAAGTTGAATAATAAGTAGACGGAAATGCTAATTAAGACAATGGTATCAACAGAACGTGATATGTGTGAAGTAAAAGGATAATTTTAGATTAACATGGTGGAATTGCTGATTGAGGCAAGGTAGTTCTTTTTGAATATGAATAGCCTCCTTTATCTTGAGTTGAAAGCTGGTAGTGGCGTGATCTAAAATATGAAAGCAATCTATTGTACACAAGGTGCGACAACATTCCAAATTCTGAAGATGTGAGAGGCCTTACTATTTGTCGGATTAGCATTTCCGTCTACTTATTATTCAACTTTCTATGCTGTGTAAATCATTCAACTGAAGATGACAGAAGCTCTGTCAAAACATGTTTTATAAACTTAAAAAATTGGTTGTTTTCCTTAAAGTGCACCTAACACCCAAATTTTTTTTTCGCTAAAAAAAATTATCGCACTTATTCGAGTATTTTGGCACAAAAATTTTTTGATTTGGTTAAATTCTCGATTTTCTATGCCCTGCCGAAGTCAGGTTTTGTGTGGTTCGCGACCGCGCTAACGGAAGTCTGGGGAGAGTACGCTTGTGACGTCAAATCAAGAACGATGCTCGGTGAGCTCTTATCAATATTGCCTTTTATATCTTGGCATTCTGAGTCTTCTGAGACTTTCTGCAACACAATTTTTATGCTTTGGGCACCACAGTCACCTCCATTCTATTGAAACTGACAATGTCTTTCTCTTCATCTGATTTTTAGATGAGCTTTGACCGGGAGTACTAGGAAATTAATTTTATTACTGCCGCGAAAGCACATCGATAGAAGCCGGACAGAATGCATTTGCGTTTATCGCATTGCAGCATTAATATCTGTTTACCAATGGCCATGTTTTCAAAGCTACAGCTGAATCTACTAAATAAGATTCTAGGCCGAGTCAAGTCACCCAGTCTAAACAGTGGTTTTGCTGTTCCGAGATGTGTTTATGGGGGATGTTTATGGGCACGCGGTGAATAATTCTTCTATCGACCTGAAATCAGAGACAGTGCGTGGATCCGAGCAGCTGATGTCATGCGGTTTTGATACACTTTCGCTGTGATAAATGCTTGAATTCACTATTTTAAATAATTGCTGTACTAAAACAAGTTAATTTATAGGACAAATCACCAAGTGATTCTCTTTTGTGTTCTTACACATAAGTAAGTGGCGTTTATACAGCGGTCCGAATGTTTTGAAACTGAGCACTTGTGTCATGTTGTCCATGAGTTGTTCCGGTTATACTAATTGCGGTACTCAAAATACTCGCAGACTACAACTCCTTTCTCACTTTTTTATGTCAAACAGTTCAAAAGAAATTCGCCTCTGACTTAGCTTTCATTACTGGTTAGATATCCCAGCCGAAATACTACGCGAGGGAAAATTATTAGTCAGTGATTAGTTTTATGCATGACAGTCGCTTGTGTGTTGTATGCATAAGGCGGGCTACTTCAGCGACCTTTGCTGGCTATATAATAATAATTGTTTCCAATACATTAAGCCATTAAATCTGCTTCGAATGTGGCTATTTATTCACTGTTTCCTAAATGTTGTATATGGGTACAATGCCTCCGACTTCACTCGATTAATCGACAAACATCTCAGCATTTGAAGCGAGTCAAAGCATACGGTCAAAGCTACACGTGGCGATTGCCAAAGCATTATTTGAAGACCTCATAATCCGTGTTGTCTCGTTCCGATCACGTTGCTTAAGATACAAGTTTCTTTTCGACATTTACATACCATCATACAGATTCATCAGCTTTTTGTAAAACTCAGCTAGAATAATAGCACTGCCTGCAAGTTTCCGGAGAAAACACATAATGCGGCATCATTCGGGCACTCTGAAATCTTCGATAGCTTGCCAAGCAAATTTCGCTCGTTTTCACTTGTTTCTTTGCTTTGTCACGATTAAGTTCCACAGAATGGTATCGTATGAAGCATTTTACCCTCTTCTAAGTTTCAAGAGCTGTCACAACCCTCTACAAGACATTTAGTGGGCATTTCTTTTCCATCTGATGCATGTAGTTTCTGAAGGAAACAGGAGAATTACTGCAACGTGCAAATTTTGTGTTCTGGATTTGACGTCGCACTAGACCCAGACCCCTTCACACTCGGTAGTGAACCAAAATGGCAGCATTTTTGCGTACTTTAACAGGGCACAGAAAATCGAGGATTAAACCAAATCAAAAAATTTTTGCGCAGAAATACTCACAAAAATACGGCAATTTCATTACGCGAAAAAAAAATTTTGGTGTTAGGTGCACTTTAAAATCTTTAAGTGTCTGCTGTTATCAAGACCTTTTGAAATGGTTTATGTTGATCTGAACTGGAAAGTTTAAATCAACAACTTGACAACAGTAGGTTATAAGCTTGGGATAGGTACATCGTGGGTGCAGTGCAGGTTCGGGAAGCAAACAAAACATGGTGTACAAATTTGCATACAAGACATGGCACATGCAATACTCCAGCAATATACACCTCTTTGAAAAAAGGGTATTGAAAAAAAAAGTATAAACCATAAATTTTATAACCCAGTAGCTTTCTGTATTCTTAGAGACCATGGAGAGAGCATTTTAGAGATCAGAACTGACCTGTGGTCATTAAATTCTGCAAGGGAAAAGTTCTGTATATTAGTTATTCTTATTCTAGTTCAGGTTTCCTATAATTCCATAAGGTCATATTGTTTATGGTTGATGCTTTATTTCTAAAGATTTTTTTTTTCAATCAGGTATATATTACATAGTTATTGAAGGTACATTTTAAAGTTTAATAGGCTACATGTACGTGGCACTTGGTTTCACCAGAAATGTAATCTACAAGTTAATGTGAAATAACAGTCATGCCAAAATCCTTTAGGCATCCAACTTCCATTTGCAATGCAGTTGTTAATTTAACTTGGCCCTTTCTTCAGTGGATTGGGGGGGAGGGTGTAAGGATTTTGGCACTACTATTTAACATCTGATACAAGGCATGGTGGAAGAGCTGGAACATGGCCAAAGCAATGGCACGGAACAGAGAGTGTTGGTCCGAGAATGTGACAGCCATCAAGGCTGCTGCCTAACAGGCGCCCGGTCGCCTGGGGCGCCTAAGTTACGAGTGCGGGCGACTAAATTTTTGTTCAAGGAGCCCGGATGGGCGCCTAAGCATAGATTTTCCATTCTCATCTAATGACTTCAATTTCCTTGTAACTTCGTTCCACTGGCGTAAGATATATCCCGTTTAAAACCATAAGCGCTTCATTTCAAAATGGAAATACTAAAATTGTCCACAATAGAGATAATTTTAGCGTATAAATACGTGCAACTTCGAAAACCAATTATTTTCGACTGTTTAGGACTGGGACTGACTCCCAAATATGGAATGAAGAATGAATAGTATTATGGGCTGCTTCACGTTTCGTTCGCTACGTTGATGTTTTGGAGGATTTTGGAGGAGTTTATAGTGAATGTGAAGTAAACATTTTACGGATACAAAAGTGAAATCAATCTCCTGGCCATTCATGCATCAGGTCTGATCATGACAATTTTAATCTGCAAAAGCTTGATACAAAAACCCTTTCAACAAGCCTAAAATAATGTGCAGAATGTTTTGATGTTACACTTACGAATTACTGTAATTAAGCTTGTTATTTAACTCAAACTTTTATTTTTTCACTTTAGAGAACGCTTAATTTCATAACAACAGAAAATGTGTGCCTTTTCTGTGACATTCTTATCAGCTACCGCTTTTTGTGGATCAAGTTTGTTTGCTTGTTCATTCGAACTGTTTCGTGTTTTATCTTGGTTATTGAACCGTGCAAGGAGAACATTACTCTTGAAAATAATAATGTGCTAGAAACTTTGCTGAAAACAGTTTGAATAACATGAATTGTTTTTAAAACTACTAAAATCTATTGTATAAGCAACTCATTTGATAAGCCTAGAAACTGTTTTTATTTTCACAACTTAGTTTTTCTGGTCTATTTTTCACAACTGATTATGAAATGCAGATAAGATCAGAATTTAATTGAAGTGTTTACACAGGTGTTTTGACTTTTTATTGCCTTTGCCTTAACCTTCAAATAGACCTGCTAAATTGTAATCTTGGTTCTGTTAAAGTGGTACTATGATCAAATTTTCACCCCTTAATATTTTAGGTGTTTCAAAGAGTATTTAATGAAAGATTAAAAATGCCGTTTACCGTTTTCAAATATCTATTTTAGTTCCAGAGATATTTAAGCTTAAAAAAATCGTAAAATATGCAAATTAGGGAACTGATGACATCATCTACTCAACCCAATTTTTTGTCAAGTACAAAAATTAAGTTAACTCGGTCATTTTTCTGCAGAGACCAATGAAACTTGGCAGACTAATAGTTCCTCAGGTGACACACCTACAGCTGTAATAAAATTATGTTACCATGGCAACTCACTCTTTTCCAGTCCCCATCAATTTGTTTTTAATATTTCAGAATAGACGTCAGAATAGACGTCTGCAAAATCCATTGATATGCTTGCTAGATCTCGCATGTAACGCATTATTTACAAATATTAACGGAGAATGCCAGAATTGGCCAGAAAGGCGTTAAGCATTGGGGGGATCTGGAACCTAGTATGTTGTCATGGTAACCAAGTTTTCAAGTTCATATGTGAAACACAACTAGCAGAGTGTTACTGCAAAGAATCAGAGACTTTCAATACAAATTGGCTGAGATATCACTTTCTTAGTATTTAATCAGAATTTGGTTGAGTGTATAAAAACAGTAAACGGCATTTTGCTTCTCATATAGAGTACTTGTTAATATTTTAAAACGGTTGCGAAAGGAAACATGCGAATTTCATCATAGTAGCACTTTAAACCTTAATTACTAACAATAATTCAAGTTCTTTAGTGAGCTTGCTGTGCAAAAGTGAAATAATAATTTTGCTGCTTCATGCTTCATTGATTTTGCTTCAAAACTTTGGATGTTCAAAACTCCTATTAAACATTGTTTTATTTGTTCTACACATTTTATCTTACTTTATCCAACATTCATCACAGCACAATATACTGGTTGGATTTTCAAACTCATTTTAAGCCTACAGAAACTTTCTAATATACACACTCCTGTTCATGTCACCCAATCAGTGTAAAAAGGGTTTTATCGAAGGAGAGGCTCGGTTTAATAAACTTTCAAGTTAAGAAAGCTGGAATTTCTCACACAACTATTTGAGGGAGGTTACCTACAGAAGCTTTCAGAAAAAAATCTTGTCCGAAGGAGTTTTCTGTTCACGTACAAAGGCTCTACTGACAAAATAAAATGTGTTTGCATGTGGAAGGGGACGGTGGTGGGGGGGGGGGGGGGGGGGGGGGGCGGCTGCTCCCCAGACCCCTCCCTCCCCCTCCTTCTTTTACCCCACCCCCCTCCCCCGAGGATCGACCATGGCAACTTTTAGGCTGGGCTCCTAAAGTAATGGCTTGGGCTCCTAACTTTTGATGTTAGGAGCCCGAAGGGCTCCTTAGAAATTTCCTTAGGCAGCAGCCTTGGCCATGTGCACCTACTGGCACAAGGAGAAATGACGATTTAACATTTAACTCGTTTGTATTACATGCATGTAGTTCAGGATCTGTTTTTTCAATGCCTCTTCTGCATTTCAGATGGATAGTCAAGAAGTGATGCCTGGGAGGTTCAACCCACTCGGCATTTCTGACAAACTTGAAGAAGCAAGAAGACGCAAGGTGAGGGGCATGAACATATTCTTCTTGAATTTTATACACACACATTTTTGCACACACTTTAGCTGATTTATGTTAAACATTGTTAATTTAAACTGAGAATTTTACCCTTTTAAGCACATGAGTATACATGTATGCAGGGATAGATCATGAAAATTTTGAGTGGGGGAGAGTTGTGATGGTTTTGTTTTCCACTTTACTTTTGGCAAGAATTGTTTTCTATTGAATCATTGTGCACAGGTTTTATTTTTCCTCCACCCCCTACTGTGCAGGAATATTTCAGGTCACTGTCCAACCTTGAATTACAATAATAGTCTGTTCCTTATGCTCTCCTTTCAGTGAAAGAAAGAATATGTGATTGTATACATGTACAGTGCATGATTGTACCATTAGAATGATAATGATCATTGTATTTTATAGGAAAATCCATTAACTGACGAGGGAATTCCATGTTAAATTTCACACGAAAAACCGATATCGCACGAATCGCGAAGCGATGAGTGCGATATTGGTTTTTCAAGTGAAATTTAACGTGGAATTCACGAGTCAGGTAATTGATTTTCCTTGAATCGCATAACCTTTTAAAAATGAAAGTTTGGTGAATGTTGCGAATTTTAGCGCAGCCTCACTTTCAAGTCACAATACCGCACTGAATACCCTCGCATCTCTAGCCAATCAGAGCGTGAGAATTCTTTGAACTATGCGATTCTATAAACATATCTGCTGTATTTGGAGGAAGTTATACATTTGTAGCTTTGCTAGAGATGATATGAAAGTAAAAAGACAAGTAGTTCATAATGCAGGGGGTTATTCCGGATTTCACTGCTCTTTCTGCAGCCTCCATTTTGTTGTAAGATTCATGCCATAATAACTATATCAGGCATAGGACTGAATGGAACTGTCTATATTTGGTTACTGCATTCTATTTAATTAAAATTAATATTTTTTTATTTAGGAAGCAGAGGAAGCTGAGGATCAGGGAGTAAATGGAAGTAAGATTTACTTGTGAATGTCTTTTGCACTGTGGGGGGGGGGGGGGGTGGAATAGGGTTGCTTGTTACAAAAATGAGACACCAGTGGAGAAGGGGGCATTTATTAACAGGGGAGGGGGGGGGGCTTACTGAAAGGATGGGGCTAAATTGAATCATAAAGATTTTGGTGTATGGTCAGGAATAGTGTCTATTACCATAGGCTTCCCATTGAAACTTGCAGAGTAATTATCGGCAGTCTTGTGTTGAAAGGTGGCATTTTGTATTTTCACCATACAGACTTGAAAGTGAACATTAATTTTGTTTTGTTTTTTACACAGGGTCATTCCGGAGGCAGTAGAGGTGGGATTGGAGGGGTGGTAAAAAAATAGACCTAAAATGAAATGCACATGTTTTAATGCATTATGGAGTAAAATAATTCAACTGCATTCTGAAGTGAAAATACTTCATGGAGTGTTGTAAAAAGGGTTGGTAGCATTTGTGTACTTCCATGTTACTTGTACTAGTACATTATGTGTTGCAGGTGTACTTGTAACTATACGGATCAGAAAATATTGTAGCTATATTTTGAATGTACTGTAAATGTTTTTGGCTTTACTGTAGAAATGGTATGTCTTAGTGTTAACTATTTGCAAGACAGAAAGTAGTTTCTGGTCATATGATGTACATGTATAGCTATGGTAAACAAAGTTTTCAAGAGACCATACTCTGCGAGGATTGATTAGACTGGACTGATGGTTAGTGACAGGCGTCAAATCTAGAGATGAGATGAATCATTGTTGTTCACTCATAGTTATAATGTCCTGTTTTTAGACAAGATACTTTACCCACACAGAACAATGATTGCTGATTGAGTTGGTCAAAAGCAACTTGTCAGGGAAATTTCCTTCTACTCCGACCTGGGCAGCATAGAGACTCCCATCCCTTTTATTTCCTTTATCACTCAGTGATGACGATATGGATGTGGTTAATGGCCAACTGTATAAAGCGTCTTCAATGAGTACAATGACAATGTTCCTTTTAAATAGCCTGCATGGCAGACGTGAAAATGAGAGGGGGAAGGAAGGGGGGGAAACGGAAAAGTGAGTAAGGAGGGAACACGTCCCTTCCCCCTCTCCCCTCTGCCCAGTCCCCTCTTCCTTTTTTCAATCTCCTTTTTCCAAACTCTCCCTCTCCTTTTGACGCCTTCCACACACTCAGGCTACTTTTAAATTTCATAGAAGCCCAACAGGGACTATACTAGGTGAAAAGCACAGCTTGTAGGTGTACATTTAGTAACATTTGTATTGCATGTAGTAAATTCAGGTACATTTTCATTTAAGGCTGCATTCAGAATTGGCACTTGGGCCTGATGCTTTTACTTGGAAACTATATTTACAGCATTTATTTTAGCCGGTGGCAGTGGTCACTTCAGAAAGAGAATGGGCGTAGTTAGGGTTGTTAAAATTCATCAATTGAAACAAAGTAATCCCGCCATGTGGCAGAGTGCCCAGGCAGTTACAACTGTACAACAACAAAAAATGGTGGTCACCTCATTTCAGCGCATCCCACCTGATAGTGATCTGTTTACCTATAAGTCGCCCCTCTGTTAGGCACCAAAAAAATAATTGGAATATCTTTCAGCCTTCTGCAAACAGCTATTTTTAATATTCAGGCCAATACAATTAATTTTGTCTTAACCAAGGTGTCATGTATGCCCCGTGACATGCATTGAAGGGATGGCTACCCCAGAAGCAGAGTCGTAAAACCGAGGATATCACCCCTGATGCAAAAATGGTAGATAAAAATTAAAGTCTATAAAATGTCGCTAGTTAAATCGTATGAAAAGAAAAGGTTTGTGGGTAGTTGTTATAGGAAAAGTACTTCGAGTTTGGTCATTTTAGAAATAAAAAGAGATAACTTTGGAACAAAATTAAATGCTCCCAAAGATAAGCAAAAAACATTTAACACTATGATTTGGGGAAAGTACTTGCTGAACAGGACACGCTTTCTGGCATTTTATTGATTGAAATAGTTGTTATTTGGTCACTTTTTAGTCAAAACTCGCTTATCTGAGTGCATTTCTGGACACATCTCTCTAAACTCGCGCAGACTTGGTTGTTCGATTTGTTGCCTCGAGCCTTTTCGTTTCTAAAATGACCAATATTGCTTGCAATGCGGTTTATTAAAATATAGTTCTTAAGGCGTTTAATACTGACCCTCTTATAAGTTCTGATTTTTGTCTCTACTATAGACTGCTCTTCGCAGTTTCATTGTTTTTCTTTGGTGTTTTTTTCCAAGGGTTCAATTTCTCTTGTATAATAGTATTTTTATTCCCAATGTTTTGTGGAGTTTGAGATTAGTCAACGTCAAAACTAGAGGACGGAAAATATAAACCAAAACCTCACTGAAAAGTTTAAAAAATGAAATCAAAACTCGCGCTTATCTTGGATTAACTTAATCGTCCTGGAGCAACCCGCCCTGATTGACGAAATCCGTACGCGTAATATGTATAATTATTGTTGTCCACTGCTAGCTTAATCGCCTCGTATTTTAGTTTACACCTGTATTTCTTGTAATGTTTTGTCATAAACATCTTTCACATGATCTTTCATACTCGTTACAAAATACCGAAAGTGGTGTAAAATGTTTGCGTTTGACTGCTGTCTATATAAAATCGAAGTTAGTACTGCTCAGTCTAGTTTACCCAAGAATTTAATTTAACTCTTTTTTCGCATTCGTGGCCGATGTAGGAAAAGAGCTGAATTGTAGTGCGCTATTTATTCTTGTTTGTATTTTTCAGGGTAAATATTCTCAAATAAACTTTAAATTCAGATGCATTTGATTACTTCCGTGTATGTTTCCTTGGGTCCCCTGAGGCGCACAAGATACAACCTTTTATAAAGTGTTGATGAAGTTAGCACTGTTGTCCTAATTAATCGCTGACAATGAAATGGACAGACGATGGGAACCTGACCCGTTGGCTATTTGCATCAACGTAGAGCTCTATTCCTTTGGTGCGAATAATGGGGGGAATACGCGACTCCCCCGCCCCCGCCGGATTTCCCTTTTAATAACCTATCGGTACGAGTGCTGCCAAAGGGTATGTTTTTTTATACGGAATTTAGTGGGGAAACAATTTTTTCGAGATACCCCGGATTGTTTCACCCCGACTTAAGTTTACAGCTGTCTGTCATAGTGCGTGCGTGCGTGTGTGCGGGGGACACCTCGGGCAATCATTATGCATTTATTTAAAGTGTATGGACGAAGCGCAACGACTGGCATCGACAAGTGTACGGAATATTCATGACTGAATAAACTATGGAGCGTGATTTGAAGTGTTCACGTGTGGCACGGACCCTGTGATGCCAAGAAAAACGTCAGTGGCCCCAGTCAACAGAACACCCAGAGATTCAAGTCGTAGACAAAACACATTTGTTTGCATTTCAAAATATGCTGTAAGAGATTTTGTCTTGTTTATGAAATCAGTTTATTTTACGGTGCATTTTGGTTGTATTTTTTTCTTTGTAAAACCTAGAACATTCTGCTCCGCATTGTTCTTTTCTGATCTCCCCCCCCCCCCCCCCCCCCCAAGAGATACCGAGATATAGGCGTTATAAAAGATGTAGGACAAGCAAAATTTTGCCTAATGAATTTACTTATGGACAGGTGTCCCCGCGACCTTAAAGCAGGGTTGCCATAGACAACAGTTACTCTTACTAGTGTTTCTTTTTATTTTAACCAACTTACTACTTCAAAATATACATGTAATTTCACACTTTAAAAAGCTAAAAGTCACACTGATTTTAATACGAAAAAAATGCCAAAAACTCGCACTTTGGCTAACTCAAAGTTATCTGTTTCGAAGTTTTTCTGTACTATATTTACCTGAAAACACAGTCGATCTGCAAACTGTAATTAAAGTACTTTTCGATTTACAAAATACAAACTAATAATCGTGTATCAATTTTAGCGCACACGAAAGAAAATGTTGAAAAGTCGACTTGAAGATCTTATCGACAAAAAAGTAAAACGCATTTCAAGAACTCGATCACTGAGCTGCTATTAAAGGGGCAGTATCACGAGCGGTCTTCAAAGTTTTTGCATTAACTATGCTAGAATTATTAAGGCACACTCACAAATCAACAAGATAACCTTTAAACGCCAAAAAGGCATAAACTGACTCTATAATATGTGCATAAACCATAATCAATGGTTTTTTAGTGATTTTCTCCAAGAAACACTGTCAAACTTGAAAACGTCGGCCCGACGCTTTCAAATTTTAGACCACTTTTTTTCTACCTGTCCGCAGCCACACCAATTTTAAAACAACTTTCGCGACCAGTAGAGTGCATTTTAGTAAGGTTAGGCAACTATTAGTGGATTTCCAACTAATACCAACGCATTCATTGGATTTTCAAGTAGGCTAAATCTTAGTGAGACTGCCCCTTTAACACTCGGATGATTCACAACAATTCAGTCGATTCGTTTTAATGATAAACAAAGTTCTTTCTGGCCTGGTGGTACTCGGGATCCTGAAAGTTTTTAGCCATTATTGCTAGCTCACTTGAGCGACTTTCCTCTATCTTCTCCAATACTTTCTTGCTTGCTTCTCTGTTCTTTTCTCGAACAAAGTGCTTCTGCAAAGATGGGCGGGCAAGATACGAGGCCTGCTCTTTAATCCAGCCTTCAAACTCCTCTGCACTGTCTCCCACACAACCATCCAGAAAACCAATCTCAGCAGCTTCAGAGGCCAGGGTGGGTTCAGCATTGGACAACAGCTCACTCGCCTTCTCTTGTCCAACTCGCTTTGGAAGGAAGTAGGTGTGGT